>APFE030517979.1:0-164021 GCA_000404065.3 Pinus taeda | reverse complement strand
CTCATAACCTTCCTCAAGCTCAAAAGCAATCCTCACACAACACACCAAATGCCTACAAAGAGCAGCACTAATGCACTAAGAATTCCTCTATCAAAGTCTATATGTTCCAAACTAGCCGCTCATGGGCAATGGAGGAGGCTTATAAAGGAGAAGGAGTCTCCATGAATAGGTAAAGGATGAACTTTCCCCCAAGATAAGTGGATGATCAGTCGAACAAACATGCCAGAGAAAGGATGGCAACCTCAACAATGCTAACAGCCAACTCTGGAGTCATCTGGAAGGCTGGCTGTTAGAACAAAATCGCCTAAACAGGATCAGCGCGGGTGCAAAACTGAGCTGGCGCGCTGGCATCGCAGATCAATTATAGAAAAGGTCTGGTCAGCGCTCAATGATACAAGCGGAGGGTGCGTTGGCCGTGAAATTAGACCAGCGTGGAAAACACGTGTGCTTCCGTGTTGGCAGCGCAACAGTTACATTATCCTCCACCAGTCAGCGCAGTTATTTAATGAACAGTCACGATGATTCAAATAACTTAGGCAAAGAGGGTTTTTAGCCATTTCAGAGGGCATGGTCAAGGTGAATGTGACTTTATGGCACAGTAGGGAGACTGACATGATGGCAGTGACATTTTACTGTGTAACAGGTATTCCTACGGCTATAACCATATAAGCAAATGTCCCTCAAGCAAGCTAAGAAGGATAATAAATTATCACCAAAGTATTATGGTCCATACAAGGTGTTGCAAAAGATTGGTACTATGGCATACAAATTGGAGCTTCCTGAAGCTTCTCGATTGCACCCAGTTTTCCATGTTTCATGTTTAAAGAAGGTTATAGGCGACAAGCTCCCAGTTCAAACAATATTGCCAGAACTTGACGAGGAAGGAAAAATTATATTGGAACCGGAAGCAGTCACAGAAACAAGAACTCGACAGCTACGAATCGATCAATTTCGGAGTATCTTATCATGGAAGAACTTATCCGCTAAAGATTCCACATGGGAGGATGAGAATTTTATGCAGAAGTATCGAGAACTACTCAAGCATTGAGGACAACACTTTTTTTGAAGGCGAGGGGCATGTTGGGTCCCTATAATACTAGTGATTACCCCATTACTATTGTAGTTATACCCCTTATTAATATTGTTGTGCCCCTATTGCCCCCATATTGTGCCCCATAGAATCCCGTTATGGTTATTTTTGTGGCTTTATATTATATTGTTAGGTCGGCTGGTTTATATTGTGACTCCTTAGACTCCTATATATAGAAAAGAGGTTTTTTCATTTGAATCATCCAAGAATTGTTCCATTTATGTAATGTAAAGGAGGTTGCCCCCTCGAAGAGGCTAAATTCTAAGGCGTTGATCTATCTTTTCTATCTTTTCTTGAGCTGGTTTCATAACATTGATAGAACTGTGATTGTCACATTAAATCACTATAGGATCCATCTGCTAACCAAATAACCCAACAAGGATCTTCCTCATCCAGATTTCCTCACAAGTTTCTTGACTAGCAAACATGTACTCTGCTTCTATTGAAATGAGTGAAACTAATCTCTACTTCCTGTTGTACCAAGAAACTGTTGCTGACCCTATACTAAAGATTCCTCCTAATGTACTATTTCTTTTAGATGGACCCCCTTCCCAATCTGCATCTGTGAAGCCTTGAAACTTCACTCCCTCTGTCCGTTTGTACCAAAGACCAAACTGAGTGGTGCCTCTAAGGTATCTCAAACAATGTTTAGTTTCCTTCCAATAAATTTTGGCTAACTTAACCATGGCTTGACTAAGTTGGTTAACTGCAAAACACATGTTCGGTCGTGTGTTCACCAAATACATAGGTGAAACCAGAAGCCATTTGTAAATAGTAGCCTCCACTAATTCACCTAAAGTAACATCCTCCTTTCTCCAATTACCTACTAAAGGAGTCTCCATGGGTTTGTTTCTCTCCATGTGGAACTTCTTCGGTATCTCGTTGGCATACCTTCCTTGAGAGACAAACAGTTCCTCATCTCCTTGCCATATTTCCATATCAAGAAAGTAATGCATGAGCCCTAGGTCCTTCATCTCAAATTTGTCTTGCAAGATCCTCTTTGCAAGATTTTATCAGCTTCTCATCACCTATTACACTCAAATCATTAACATATAATACTATAATAAATAATTTATCTTTAACCACAATATGGTAAAGGTTCATGTCTGCTTCACTTTTGGTGAAGCCCAACCCTGTGAAATAGCTATCAATCCTGGTGTTCCAAGAACGAAGTGCTTTTTTTAGTCCATGCAATGCTCGCTTGAGTCCACACACTTGCGACTCTCTATTGAAGGTCTTAATCCTTTCAGTTTCTCAATATACACCACTTCCTCAATCATACTGTTGATGAATGTTTTCGTCACGTGCATCTAATATATCTTCCATCCTATCTACGGTGACAATGCTAGAATAGATTTTATTGATGAGTATCTTGCTACTTTAGAAAAGGTATCATCGTAATCAATTCCCTCCACTTGATAGAATCCTCTGGCCACAAATTTGCCCTTGTATTTCTATACACCCCCATCTGTTGCTTGCTTTACCTTGTAAAGCCATCCAGAACTCACCACTGACTTGTCTGCTAGTCCTGGGACCACTTCCTAAACACTATGTCTGATAATGGACTCATAATCCATAACCATGGCATCAACCCATACTGGTTGCTGCACTGCTTCTTCGAATGAGGATGGCTCAATTTCTACACTCTCGCTCATCAGAGCCATGTATTCGGTGTACTAATATGGTGACCACCTCTAACTACGTTGTGATGTGGGTGCTCCCACATTTTCTCTAGCATCATTCATCAATCTCTCAGCCTCTCTAGTGCACTTCCTTCCATCTCTGTAAGTATCTGCATGAGTGGGTGTTTCCACTCTTTGTTCCTCTGCATGTGGCTACTCCACATCATCCCGAGGTTCCTGCTTTGGAGCTAAAAGCTCTGCATCTGCATGTAACTAAATTTCCCTATTAAGAGAACATCTCATGGCCTTCTCCTTATCGAACTCCATATCTCTACAAACCATTGTCATCCTATTGGATGGTAGGTACACCTGATAGTTGTGAGGTTTATTAGTGTACCACACAAATATACCCAACTCAGTTGTTTGCTTTAGCTTTTTCCATGTATCCTTGGTAACATGACAATAGACTAATGAACCAAAGATCCTAAAGTGTTCCACATCTAATTTTTTACCTGAAAAGTCTTCTTCTGGTGTACTCATCCCGAGAATTCGATGAGGGATTCTATTCGACAAATAAATAATTGTGTCTCATGCTTCAACCCACAAGTGCAAGGGTAGACCCTAATCATGTAACATTGTCCATGCTTCTCCCACAATACTTTTGTTCTTCCTTTCAGCCATCCCATTATAATTTTGGTTATGAGGTGACATTAACTCCCTTCAAATTCCTTCTAATGCACATAAGTTCTTGAATTCATTTGACACATATTCTCCACCATTATTGCTTCTGAGAGATTTAACTTTCCTACCATTGTCTTTCTCGACAAGTGATTTAAATTCACAAAATTTAGTGAACGTCTGATATTTATTCTACAGGAAGAAAATACAACACTTATGAGAAAAATCATCAACAAATATTATATAATACCTGTTCTTGTCTGTGGATGTTGTCGAGAATGGTCCACACACATCTAAGTGAACTCGATCAAGGATTGCTTTTGCTTGACTACCTTTATCATGAAAGGAAGGTTTCGTGTACTTTCCCAATGTACATTGTTTGCATGTGTCTCTCTACTCTAGCGTACCCTTGGGAATTCTTGTAGAAATTAGATGCATGATCTTCAAATCTTTGTGGTTCAAGCGACCTAATCTTCTATGCCATAACTCACTGATGTCTTGACTCTACACCTTCTCTACTTTATTATTCAAAGCAACATAGTCTTCTACATCCAATTTATAGAGATTCTTCACTCGAACACTGATCCGCTTCACCTGTCATGAGGCTATATGATGAAGGAAATCCTTTCCCTTACTAAATATCACATTGTAGCCATGGTCCTCCAACATGGCAACTAAAACCAAGTTCTTCTTCAAACCTTGAACATACATGACATATTTTAATGTGAGAGGAGAACTTGACTCCCTCTGAAAGGTAATAGTACTGATGTCGATCATGCTATACCTCCCATCATATCCTATGTCGATGTGAATCTATAGGTCCTCCTTTAAGTCACTGAGAAATCTTTGTTTCTGGTTATAAGAAATGAAGCTCCACTATCCATATAATAGACACTTCCCATCATTGATGTCACCATGAAAGTGATGAGGGTGAAATCCAGTTTGAATTCTGAAGCAAGAGCTTCACTTGCCGCTCCTCTTGAGAGATTCTTACCGATCTTCTTATGCGGGCACTTTGTGGCATAGTGTCCCAACTCGTGACAGTGAAAACATTTAATCTTCGACATGCCCTTCTTCTTACCGCCTAGACTAGAATATGATTTGGAATGATATGACTTCCCCTTCCTTTTCTTCACCTTTCCAAATAAGACACAATTCTCCTCATCATCATTCATGGATGAGGATCTATATTTGTTGTTCCATCTCATCTTTTCTTGTACCAAATTGGAGCACAATCACTTCCACTTTGGTAGCTTCTCCCTCCCATTAATTGAATCCTAGTAGTTGTGCTAGATTTTGGGAAGTCCTATAATTTCTAGGTTCACCATATCTTCTTCAACAGTGGTAACACCGACACTTCCAACCTCATCCCAACATTGGGTGAACTTGGTCAAGTAATTTGGTATTGAGTCTCCCTTCTCCATCTTGATCTTTTTGAGCTTGTCCTTTAGTTCCAATTTCGTATGGTCATTTTTGTTTTGAGGTAGGTCCTTCAAGGCCTTCCACATTGAAAATGGATTTTCCTTATTGTGGAGGTTCAATACAATATGATCTCGAGCTCCTTCTAGGATAATCATTCTTACCTTTTATACACACTTTCTCCACTCTGACAGAGCCTTAGCATCATATGTTGGAGGCTTCAGGATATCATGATCTATGAATTCCTTAATCTCGTTGTCTTCCAACACTACCTCTATCCTCTCCTTCACAACAATATAGTTTGAACTACCCTCAACGGCATATTTGAGTCTCAATCCATAGAACGAAATCCTGCTAGCTCTGAAGTATGATACTGCAAATTCGATTTCTCTTACAAAATAAAAAATCGTATTCTTCTCTTATGTAGTGATTCCAACTCTGATACCATGTAGAAATTCCTTATAGGTTCAAACTACAAATTGTAATATGCTAAAATAATTGACTTGAATCTACTCTACTTATCAACAGAAACAATAAATGATTAATGCAATCATGAAGAATAAAAAAGAAAGAATTCAATCACACATAACAGAATACTTTTCTACAGAAATCCACAGCTAAAAACCTTTGCTATCTGTATATTGCATTAATTATAAAATATGAGAAAATTACAATGCTTTGCTCAAGCCTGAGAAACCTCTTCACTATCTCAATCTATCTCACTGCTTCACAAACAAGCTTTAGCCAATACTTAGGAAAATCTATTTCCTACCAAGCTCATATTTCCTTAAGCAGTTTCCTAGGGAATTAGCCCATATTTAATTGGTAAATTCATCATCCATAATTACACAATCCATCATGGGCCTTCCTCTAATTGCATGCACTATTTGTACAATTCATATGATTATACAACTGATAGTACATTGTCCCTGAGCTCCTATCTCAACTAGGTCTTTCACTGATTTGACATGCATGAGTTAATTATGAGTGAATGTTCATTTTACTTGTTGAGCAGTGTTGGTTATGCCCCACTACAGCAGGTTACACCCCACTACTGGATCTCTCACTATTTCCTCCATCAGTTGGAACTAGTTTAACTAAGTTTAACTCAGTTTAATTGAATTAAATAGTCACAACTCAAAAGAACTCCACATGGGACCCTAAAATTTAGGAACCACTCTACATGACTCTAGATAGACTCCCAACTCAAATTAACTAAGCCAACTAAGTCAAATTAACTTATTTAACTATTACAAGTTGTGATGAGAATTAGAATTATAATTTAATTCAAGGACAAAATTAAATTAGGATTTTCTTGTTGCATTTTTCAACAGAAACTTAGGATACAAGACTATAATGTATTTTGTTACTAGAAATTATAGCTCATATGGTTAAAGGAGGCTCCAAATTTTGAACATAGGCCAAAATTTGAAGGGTTTTGTAGTAGCGACAACACTTGGTGACACATTGGTAGAACTCCAACTTTTCTGTTCTATTATAACTTTATGTACAAGGTATATTACTTCATGAAGTATTGATTCATCATGTGGATCACTTTGATTCCATCATTTAACCCAATTATAGATGTAGTCTTCTCTATTCCGTTTTTCCATTAAACACATTCACAAAGTTTTCCACATCACAATTGTTCCAATCTAGGAGAAGGGTGATATGTAGTTGCAACTTTAAGATGATCAGAGTTTTGAGTTTTCATCTCTAGTTTTTCTCCACTGCCAATAGGCCTTTTTGGTACCCCAGTATAGTCACTATAGGAACACAAGAATTGCTTCACTGCCAAAGAGCTTGTTTAGTACCCCGACAAATTTACGTGTTTCACCTCTCTTTGTAGGAATCCATTCTCTTCTTTCACCCCTTATTATTTTTATTTCAATATTTTCATTTGAATTTTATCGACATTTAAATCTTGAAGGTGGATGAGGGATCCCGAATTATTGAGAGAAGGAGAGGTTGTTCCTTCATAGGAGGGTTATATACCTCCGAAATTAATATCCTCAGTATTAGTTTTCCCCTTTCCCTTATCTACTTGATTAGATCAGTATGGAAAACACCACTTAAATACAACACTGAGTCAAGGAATGAAGATCCTAGAAAGATGTGGGTGTCATGGTTTTACCTAAATATTTTCGTTCAAATGGCTAGTATTTTCCATAGAGACATCATTGACCTTAAAGATATTTTACCAAGGAAAAGAAGAGGGATTGAAAGTTAACCAAGTGTTTTTGTGTGTCAAAAATCCCTTTTAAACTTTTTCCACATCCATTGGAACTAGACAAAACAATTTCACACAAGGTTTTATTCATAGAACCAAAAAACAAAAGATGACGAAAAGGAAACAACATGACATGAATGAAAAAACAAACAAAATGATAAATAAATTAATATGTACATAGGTAGGGACATATCCCTAGGCTACTATTGAAAATAACATTTGAGATCTTGGCCATTGATAGGAGCAGCGTCCATATTCCCATCCAAGAATTGAAGATGATGGGTATGGTGGCCAAGCTTGTCATGCACAACATAGGGTCTGATCCACAAGTATTGGAATTTAGTGTGTTTAACTTTCTCTTCATGGGATTTGTCCCACTTCAATACTAGGTCTCCCACATTGAACTTCATTTTCCCTACATACTTCTTGTTAAACCAATGCTTGATATGACTCTGATGGATGGAAAAAAATCCTTTGTTTTCGACCTTTCTTCCTCTAACTTCGAAATGATGTCTATCCTAATTTGAACCATAAGACATAACTTAACTTGAGATTCTTGGGAAAGTTGAAGGGTTGGGATGTATATTATTGGAGGAAGGATAAATTATTTTCCATACATGAGGAAGTAAGGGGAAGTCTTTAGAGAGGGTTTTCGTGTGACACAGTCATGCCACAAAGCATTCACCAATGCATTATGCCAATTCCTTTGCTTAGAGTAAATGATTTTATTCATCATGTGAATTAAATTATTTATTGTAGACTCAACTAAACCATTTCCCTGAGGGTAGTAATTGGATGAGTGCTTTAGAACAATACCATTATCTAATCCAAAATCATAAAGTTTTAACGATAATAAATAAGTTGCAATATCGAAAACAAGCCACGTAGGAACACTAATTGATGAATTCTTGCTCATTCACTTGTTTTAGTGGAACTACTTCAATTGACTGAGCAAAATAGTCCGTAGCGGTTAAAATATATCTGTGCTTCTTTGATGAATGTCGAAAAATTTCACCAATAAAATCCAATCCCCATTGTTGAAAAGGTTCTTCAACAATAATGGGCTTCAATGGGGCAACTAAATTTTTATCGCAACAAAAACATCTTTGACAAATTGAACACTTACAGGAATATGCATGAGCATATTTGAATAATTTGGGCCAATAGTAATCAGACCACAGGAATTTATGTGCGGTAGTATCGTCTGTGTAGTGCCCATCAATTGGCCCATCATGCCGATATTTTAATACCCTTTATGAATCATGTGCTTCCAAACATTTGAGCAGGACACTATTGTGATGCTTCCAACAAATCACACCATGTACAAGCTAATATGATAAAGCCTTAATTCGAATAAACCTCTTCTGTTTAATTTATATATACAAGGACAAGGTGCCACACTCTAGATATTGCCACACATTTGAGTACCAAGGCATGGCTATGTTTGTGGTGGTAGCTTGTTCAATATTTTACATTTGGATTTCTTGTTCCCATCCAAAACATTCCTCTTCTAGTGAATTAACAACGTTTTTTGCAAGCTGACAGAGACCATGTCCTTTAATCATATGAACTAGATTAAATTCAAGATTGTACTCTTGAAGTCTTGTCATCTAGTTTTCCCTCCTCTCACCCAACTCTTGTTGTACAAAAAGCGATCGAACCATTGGGTAAGGCACAAAATAATGACATGACTTTTTATAAGGTAAGGCCTAAAGTGTTTTACTGCCTTGTATACTGCATAGCCTTTATTATCAATGATAGGGTAGTTTATTTTAGATCCCTATAAACCAGCACTCATGAATGATATCAGTCGCTCGTTTCCTTGATCATCCTTTTGAGTAAGAATGGTTGCAAGAGATGTGTCAGAAGAAAAAGTATACAAAATGAAATATTTGCCAAAATCTAGACTATACAATGTTGGGGTCTCAATAATATCTTATTTGATCCAAGTGAAAGTATATTTCTCCCTTTGATCCCACCTTTAAACTGAATCCTTCTTAATCCTTTCATGTAATGGATTTACAACCTATGCATAATCTAAAATGAAATTTTAGAAAAAAATAATTTTCCCTAAAAAAGATTGGATGGATTTTTTTATTCACAGGAAATTGAATCTGAGCAATAGTCTTGAACCATTCATGGTCCACTTCAATCCTATTCTTAACTATAATGTGGCCCAATAGTTTACCCTTGGACACTCTAAAGATACTCTTCTTTGGATTTAAAGATGTACCATAATTTTGACATTGCTCAAAAATCTGCTTTAGATGACGAAAGTGATGAGATATTTTCTTTGAAAATACCATTACCTCATTCAAGTACGCCACTACACTATGTCCAATCAAAACATGGAACATGATTTCCATAGCCTACTAAAAGGTAACACCCTTAATGATGAGTCCAAAAGGCATTTGCTTAAATGAAAATGTACCCCCCTTAGTCTTGAATTTGGTTTTATGTTTGTCGGGTTCTGCTACTAGAACTTAGTTGTATCCGGAGAATCCATCTAATAGCAAGAACATCTCTGACCCATATATTGTTTGAAGTAAATTCTCCATAGACAACACAGGAGAAATCAACAAGTAAGTTTACTTATTTCTTATAGGAACCAAGTTAGATACCAAGGTAGAATGACAAACTTTGAATATGATTTGAGCACCTATTAATTTTCTTAGTTATTTCAAAATGAGGGATTCAAATGTAGGATGAAATTTTCATAATTTGTGCTAAAATGGTTTTACTCCTTCCTTAATGGGTATGAAATGCTGGATAATTCATCTATCATAAGCTTTCAATTCCTCGTACATCCATGTGAACACATCTCGATACTACTTGAATAGACAGATAAAATCTTGTCACTCTTGAGGTGTACAGCACATACCGAGATTCACATATTTTGGGTTTTCTTTGGTACCCAAACTTACATGTTCTTGAAATAGTGTGGAACTGTGAGTCTTTGAATTATTTGATCCCTTAAAACAATTATGCGGGTCATACAACTTCCTAAAAGAGACCACACCCTTGGGCATGGGGTTTCCTTTACTCACTTGAACTTATTCGTACAAGGATTTACTATGCTCATCTTCATCTATTTCTACATCCCTAAACACATCAGCATTTTGCATGCAGTCCAGTATATGTTGTTCATCATTGAAATCACAGAAATTACTAACGTTATTAGGCACATATGGCTTATAAACAATCTCAACTGAAAATCCATCTCTCAAAAGTTAATGCTAGTAGCAATGTGTTGACAGTGCTAGAAATCCAAAAACCAAGGGGGTCTCCCTGATGTGAAGTCCCAATTAGACCTCACACCATTTGGAGTAGGAACCCCATCAGAAATATCGACCCGGCTAACATAACTCTAAAGTTTTCTTTGGATGCAATGAATCACATAAGAGAGTATTGACATAACATTTTCCACTGTGAAACAACAATTTACATGTGTAAATGAAGAATTTCATGAGACAGAAATAAAAGTGAGCCCCTAGAAGGAAAGTAATAGTACTATTCTAAGAGAGAGACACAAGAGCATGAAAATATTCGTTATTTATCTAGAGAAGTAGTTCATTGTTGACAGTGTTGGGATTCCATCAACCAAGGGGGTCTCCCTAGTGTGAAGTCACAATTAGACCTCACATCATTTTGGATAGGATCCCCATCCAAAGTATCGACTGACTACCATATATTCTTATAGATTTCCCTTGGCTACAAGGTTCAAAACAAGAGAGTAATGCATAGGTAGTTTAGGATCAGTGAGTGAGTATGCCTTGCGAAATTTTCAACTACAGAACGTATCGAGGTCCTTCTACCAAAAGGGAAGAGAAAAGTGGGCCCTTTAAAGACAAGCAATAATACTAATGTAGAAAAGGCACACGGGCATATACATAAGAATGAATTGATCATCAACCAGCAAAATAGTTCACAAGGAAGCAACAATTGTTAAAGAAAATACCACACATCTTCAACAAGATAAGTACCAAATCCACAAAAATAGTTCAATATCCTTAGTATATATGAAACAACATACATCACAAATGTTAAAAGAATAGTCTTACAATATTCATGACATATGCATGAAATCATGTTGGATCAATAAGATTTTGAATTAAGTAAAAGTTCCAAGATACATGAAGACATTGAACACCACTATCCCCAATAGTGGGGCATTAAAGAAGTCACTTGCTTCTCCAAAAACAACTATCTTCCTCTCTGATGCCCAATAGGAGGAGCCAAGGTGAAATGTCCCTTTTCATGTATCATGAGGGTGTATATATAACAAATGGGGTGCTCATTCACGTCCCTTGTGACTCAAGGACTACCCTCATGATTGTTTGACTTCTCTATGACCTTTTGACTTCCTACATGAATTTGCACATTACTTGGATGACTCTTGGACTTCCACTTTACATCACATTTCTATAATATTTAATTTACATAATCCAAAAAATGATGTGTCATATGATGACTTGTGACATGACATGACATGAAAATGATGACATGGACTCCAAAATGGCATGGCCATGTCAAACCGCTCTTTGTTCCTGATTTATTTCTATCTTCTTGAGATATGGAACATGTTCTTCTTCTTCCTCCTCATCATGGATTGAATATAAGGAGTTTTTAATGTGATCTTGGTCTTCAACCATTGTTGTGAACTAATGTCTCGTTGTCTTTTCTTGATTGATAAACTTGTCTTTGTAGCTACAAGGGTGTCTTCTAATATAGTATCCTTCTCCATCTCCTTCATCATCATCTTTTCATAGAATGATAGAGTACCTACGATTGCGATCCACCCATGTCAAGATGACATCAGTTTGATAACCCTTAGTCTAGGATGCTTCATGATGACTCATTGATTGAGAAAGAACTAGGTGATAGAGTAAGAGAGAGTCTATGATTGTACAATGGTGTAGCTTAGGAAGTTAAGCATCAGGATTGAGCCTTGAGATTGCACAATGCATAGTTTAGGTTAGGCTGGGCATGTCAACTACACAGTTGAGGGACTCAAGGAGGTGTAGATTTTAACCCCGTACAAAAATTACCTACATACGAATTCTAAAACACAGAAAATGAACAATGCAAGAGCATAACACACAAAACACATATACACAAAGATTTTCCCCTGGATCCCAAAACTAGGACTACCAGCTTGATTTTTCATTATGTTCCTTTCAATGTTACAATAAATATTTATACACGTTGAATCATCCAATACCATGGACCGAAAAACCATCGCGTCCAAAACCATGGACTGAAAATAATCGTGTCCAAAAACCATGTGCAAAAATCATGCACAAAACCATAGGTAGGTCCACCCAACCTGTACCCATCAAACCCCTTGTGATTCCCCCTGCTATGCAATCGGTGCAATGAAGGACGGGCTCTACCCTCGGTTAACTATGTCAGCTAGTCATGGAAAGAATATAATACAACCCAACATTCTCCCACTTGTTTTTTTCTTTCCACATGAGGACATAGGAGAGCTTAGTCATTTATCCAGTGCTGTAATTCCCATTGTTTCTCTACACCAAGAGAACTTCTCAGAGATCACAGATTTTGTCAATGCATCTGTAGTATTCTTCAAAGTGTCCACCTTTACCAACAACACCTTTTTGTCTTCTATCATATCCCTCACAAAGTGATACTGAACATCAATGTGCTTTGTCTTTGAATGATATGCAAGGTTCTTTGCCAAGAAAATTGCACTTTGGCTGTCACAGTCTATCCTTATAGCTCCCTCTACTAACCCCATGCTTGAACACAATCTCTGCAACCAAACTGCTTCCTTGCTTGCATGAGTGGTTTCCATGTATTCTGCCTCTGTATTTGATAGTGCCACTACAGATTGTTTCTTACTCATCCAATTGACTACACCTCCAAATAGGTTAAACACATACCCACTTGTGGATCTTCTCTGAGCTAGATCTCCAGCCCAGTCTACATCAACAAAGCCATGAATATCCAAAACTCTATCCAATCCTAGTCTTCCTTGGTAGTACAAACCATAATCACTAGTGCCACACAAATACCTGAAAACCCGCTTCACTATTGTCCAGTGCTCTTTCCCTAGTTTTAAGATAAACCTGCTTAATACTCCCACTGCATGTGCAATGTCTGGTCTAGTACAGATCATCACATACATCAGGCTACCGACTACACTTGCATATGGAACATGGGACATGTCCTCTTCCTATTCTTGTGTCTTGGTGATCTGTTAGTGAGATCTAAGATAATTGTTAACATATTACAGACTCATGTGCATGGATTTGCTTATGTTACTTTATGCAATGGATCGATAAGACTGCAAAATACACATACAATGAAGCAATAAAGAATCATAATAGAAAACACACATAAACACAACAAGTTTAATATGGAGTTCACCAAAACTCTTGGGCTACATCTCCTGGTCCAGCCTTCAGTGGTGGCCTCTTTATTATGTGTTCAGAACAGAGTTTTACAAAGTATGAGCTCAATTTGAGTCTTGGAACACAACATATACAATAGTAAGAGTTTTTTCTTGAAAACCTCAAGCCTCTCTGAGTACACAGATGCTCTCTATCACTCTCTGTCTCTGTCTTTGCTCTATCTCAACACTGCTTACCTCTGTCTTCTATTTTCTATGGATTTAAAGCGAATCTGTGCTACTTGTTCTTTTCCTCTTCTCGGATTTCTGTCTCCCGACCTCTGTCCACTCGAATCCCTCTGCTAAGCGTTAGAAATCATGGCATAACACCTTTAGGGGAGGTGGCCACCTGTACCATAATGGATGAGTGCATCGAGCCTTTGAAATCCTTGAAATGGCCATTCTTCATTTACGCAAAGAAATACAATCTAAATTGTGAAAATTCGCCAAAAACACAGTCATTTGGACTTCAAAAGTCCTTAAATTTGAACTATTTTCATATCGAGTCTGCCTCTAATCGCTTATCGCATGTTGTGACTACCCATGTGTCATGGTTTTTCCCTTTGTATTTGGAAACTACATTCAAACACTACAAAATCCTGCAAACAGCTTATATCGGATTTGAAATATTTATGGAATATCTTTTGTAATGCTATTGGGTCCGGCGATCGAATCACACACACACACACACACACACACACACACATATATATATATGTGTGTGTGTGTGTGTGTGTGCCCCGCTCCATTGTGTTTGCCGATTACGATATCACGATGTGATTAATCGCAATCGTGTCTCGCGATAACCTTGGTCCATTTGGTGAGCACCCTATTGTGGTTTGCAAATGTGATGTTGCAATGCAACATGGGCTATCAATCTGCGCACTTGATCAATGGTCCTTGTTGACCTCGCTGATCGTTGTCACGTATCCCATGTGGTCTCTGCCAATAGCCTTCACTCACCACTGTTGATTGCGATTTGCCAACTAGATCTAGACCATTGATCAGCCAGATTTGATGGCTATTATGCATCACTCCTTTGACCGCCAATAACCCTATTTTCCACTATTTTCTTGGTGTTTTTGGGACCCGATAGCGTTTTTTGTTGTTTTGATCTTTTAAGGGATTTTGAAGACTTAGAGAATTCTTGGATCCATTTTGGATCATGCCTTCCCATTGAAAAAGCTTTTAGACCACCAAAAGTTGGTTTTTAAGCATCAATCAAGTGAGGATACATCTCCCTCACTTGCCCAATCTCTATCCATTTTGCACTGCTTGGCTTTGAATCTTTGAGTCTGATTCTGAGGTACTCAACATCCCCTCTACGCGTAGTTCTCACGTTCCTATCTAGAACTGTATATTCCTACAACTCATTGAGATATTCAGGGAACAGATCATCAATAGAAGGCAACTGACTTTGCTCTATGGGATCTTCAATTAATGAAGGTTCAAACAGTCTCAAGTTCTCTACGTTAACTACTGAATAGATGTGCATGTAAGCTGGCAAATCAAGGCAAAAATCATTCTCACCAATTTTTTCAAGTATCTTGAAAGGCCCATACCTTATTGGCTTCAGCTTCTTTCCTTCAGCTTGCATTTTGTCCTTGCTGATATACAGCCAAACTTGATCACCAACTTGGAAGCTATGCTCAATTCAATGCTTATCATGCCTTTCCTTGTACTTGGCTTGGCTCTTTTCCAGTTGTTCCTACACTGCCTGGTGAATTTCTTGGATTTGTTCAATGAACTTAGTTGCTTTGTCCACATCACTATGTCCATCAACTATTATGTCTTTACTAAAGACAAAATCCAAGGGAGACCTTGGTATAAAACCAAAACAAGTCTCAAAAGGAGATCTCTATGTAGAAGAATGTTTAGCACAGTTGTAAGCATGTTTCACATAACATAAATGTTCATCCCAAAGCTTGGGCTGCTTGTTACAATAGCCCCTGAGCAACTGGATCACTGTCTTGTTGACTACCTCTATTTGGCCATCTGTTTGTGGATGAAAGGTTGTGCTCTTCTTTAGTCTGGTGTCCATCAATTCCCACAGACTCAACCAAAACTTCCCAACAAATCGGGAATCTCGATCAGATACTATGGAAGTGGGTAACCCAAAATGTACCCAGACATGCTGAAAGAACAATTTCGTTGTTTGTTCAGTTGTAATCTACTTGTTACAAGGTATTAAAATACACATTTTGTTGAATCTGTCCACAATAACATATAAATAGTCATGACCTTTTCTAGATCTTGGCAATCCCCCAACAAAGTCCATGGAAACACTTTCCCAAGGATGAGAAGGAACTAGAAGTGGAGTGTACAAGCCTAGTTTTCTATTATTGGGCTTGCTTTTAGCACACATGGTACACCCTTTTATATATCTAGAAACTATTTCATGTATTCTTGGCCAATAGAAAAATCTTTGTAGTTGTGCAACTATTTTACTTACACCAAAATGACCCGATATCAGAGAATATGTGCTTCCTAAATTATGTTAACTCTTTTAGTTTGTGGAATGCATAGCTTTCCCAAATGATACAAGAGATGGTCCTTAATATGATAATCCAATTCTTCTACTTGTTTTCCATGACTTAAAGTTGCATATACATCTTTAAAATCTACATCTTGAGCATATTGTTCAATGTAGCTTTCATGCAATACTGAATTATGCTTAAGTATAGTAGATGCATTTATGATTGGTCTAGACAACATATCTGCAACTTTATTGTGTATGCCTTTCTTATATCTGATGACTAGATGAAATTGTTGTAGAAAACCCATCCACCTATAGTGTCTTGATTGTTGCAATTTAGTTTGTGAGTGCAAATGTTGAAGTGGCTGATGATCAATATGTATAATTGTTTCTTTGCCCAATAGGTAATGTTTCCACCTTTTTACACTCTGCACTAATGCATATAATTCTTTATCATATGTGGGATAATTAAATACTGCAGAATTAAATGTCTCAGAATGATAACATATGGGTTTACCATGTTGCATCAACACTGCTCCGATGGCATAGTCACTGGCATCTGTTTTAATCTCAAATGGTCTTTGAAGATCTAGCAATGCTAGTACTAGTGCTGTAATAATCTTTTCTTTCAAGGTGTCGAAGGCTTTTTGCTGTTTGCCTCCCCACTGAAACACCTTGTTCAACCCTGTCAAAGCATGTAAGGGAGCTGCAATCAAGAAAAAATAGCAATAAACTTTCTCCAATATTATGTTGCCCCTAGGAAGCTTCTAACTTTTGTAGCAGATTTGGGTTTAGGCCAGTTCACAATGACTTCAACCATAGATGGATCTATCTTCAATTCACCTTCCCCTTCAATATGACCCAATTAATTCAAAGATGTTTAGCCAAATTCACATTTTGATAGCTTAACATAGAGATTTTCTTTTTCAAAACATCTAGATTCTGTTTTACATGCTTCAAATGTTCTTCCCATGTTTTACTGAAAACAAGTATTTCATCCAAATATACAATTACAAAATCATCAATAAAAGGTCGGAGTACATCATTCATTACTCTTATGAAAGTGGCAGGAGCATTAGTTAAGCCAAAAGGCATAACTAGCCATTCATACAGCCCTTGCTTCGTTTTGAAAGCAGTCTTCCATGCATCTTGCTCTGCAACTCTGACCTAATGGTAGCCACTACGCAAGTCCAAATTGGAAAAGTAAACAACTTCTTTCAACTCATCTAATAGATCATCTATGCGAGGAAGAGGATAACGATTCTTGATCATTATTTTATTTAACACTTTGTAATCAATGCATATCCTCCATGAACCTTCTTTCTTTCTCACCAACACGATTAGAGATTTGCATGGTGATGTGCTTGGCCTTATGAACCCTTTCTCGAGCAACTCTTGTACCTGCTTCTCGATCTCTGCATTCTCTAAAGCAGATAACCTGTACATTCCAATGTTAGGCAATGGAGCATCTTGCTGCAAATGAACATCATGTACAATTTCCCTTTTGGGTGGCAGACCTTTAGGTCCTTGAAATAGGATATCATATTCTCAAACAACTTTTTCTAAATCAGCTTTCTGTTTAGCATCACAACCCTCAAATACATTGGTTTTATCAGTTTTCTTTTCCTTGACAACAATTAGTAAAAATTGCTTGCATGAATTTACAATTCTTTTCATCTGCCCTAAGTTTATGAGAGTATAATTTCTTTTGAGTTGATGAGCTCTTACAATATATTCTATTCCATATTTTGTGAGTTGATAGTTATTTTTGGCTCTATAGAAAATGGCTTTTCTATCATACAAGTAAGGACTTCCTAAAGCAATCCCACATATATCCAAGGGAACGATATCTAACTCAACCTCATCTACAAATGTTGACCCAAAAGAAAACATGAGTTTACATTGTCTAGTCACTTGTAGCTTTTCTTTATCACATACCCAACCTAATGGATATGGATTCTTGTAAGGTGTGGTTAGTAGTCCCAACTTCTTTACAATTGCTTTAGAAATCAAGTTTACTTGTGAACCACTATCAATAAAGTATCAATCTTTTGATTCTTGGAAATAACTCTAATATGAAAAATCTCATGTCTTTTCCTCGTATTTTCTTCATTATCATTAGATTGTGTAGAATTACTAGTAGATGCTTCAGAATTTTTACCTTTTATACCTGTAGCTATGACTATTGTTGCATCACCTGAGTTTGACCTCAAATCTTTTTGAATAGCAGTAGCTGTCTTCTTCTTCTTGCCATTGAACTTCTTAGGTTTCATCTCTGGATGCAAAGACCAGCAATGTTCATCATCATGTCCATACTTCTTGTAGTGAGTGCATGAAGGTTTGTCTTTCTGTACAGCGTTTGCCTTCCTCTCTTTCCATTTTTTCTTCCTCTTTTCCTTGTTCTTGCTTGCAGTGGGTTTTGATGATCCCCCAATCTTTGGGTTTACATTCTTGCCTCTAGCCTCTAGATGTGTAGCCTGGACAAATACCTCATCTATGCTAGTAGGATTAAACATGAGAATGGTGTGCCTCAAATAGTTGTGTAGACCACCTATATACTACAGAAAAGTTTCAAGTGATTCTAAAGAAATGCCTAAAAAAGATCTTTTTCTAAATTCCTGGGTATAACTTTGTACACTTTGCCCCTTTAATTGGTGAAGAGTTTTCCAACTCATCATGGCTTGTTGCATATAAGCTAGTGGATAGAATTTTTTTTTAATGGAAAAAACAAATTCACTCCAGGTAGAAAGAAGTTTCCATGCTTCATCAAATCATCTTGGGTCCTGCCTTCCCACCACACTAGGGAAATTCCTCCAAGGTTTAGGTTGGCCATCTGAATCTTTCTCCTTTCTGAATCGATGTTCTGCACTCTGCAATATAGATCAATCTGTCTAATCCAGTTATCTAGCTTTTCTACATTTAATTCTCCATCATATATTGGTAAATCAAATTTTACATCTAATTTAATCAAAGGGCTAGAAGGAGTTATTGATAGAGGAGCCTCTTTTACTTTCCCTTTGCCTTCAGAATGACCATCTAGAAGAGGTTCTTCTGTTCCTTTGTCTTGTTTGGAGGTTGAAGTATCTTCACTTTGACCTTTCTTAAATTATCGATACATCTCTTCTACCATGGATCTCATGGTCATGGAAATGTCCATGAACTAAGAGTCTGATTCCAAGGGACTTTCTTTTGCCATTTTCCTCCTAGGATAGACTCTTCCTATTTCTGGGTTAACTTCAACCAATTCTCCTTCTCCTAATTTGAGCTTTGACCTAGTTAGCATTCACCAATCCAACACAAGCTTGTCTAACCTTAGCAACCTAAAGCTCTGATACCACTTGATCTGTTAATGAGATCTAAGACAATTGTTAAGTTATTACAGACTCATGTGCATGGATTTTCCTATGTTACTTTATGCAATGGATCGATAAGATTGCGAAATACACAGACAATGAAGCAGTAAAGAAGCATAATAGACAACACACATAAACACAACAAGTTTAATATGGAGTTCACCCAAAACTCATGGGCTACATCTCCTGGTCCAACCTTTAGTGGTAGCCTCTCTATTATGTCTTCAGAATAGATTTTTACAAAGTATGAGCTCAATTTGAGTCTCAACACACAACAAATACAAAAGTAACCGTTTTTTCTTGAACCCCGCAAGCCTCTCTGAGTACACAGACTCTCTCTCTATCACTCTCTATCTCTATCTTTGCTCTATCTTTTCTCTATCTTAGCATTGCTTGCCTTTGTCTTCTATTTTCTATGGCTTTAAAGCCATTCTGTGTTGCTTGTCGATTTCCTCTTCTCAGCTTTCTGTCTCCCGGCCTCTGTCTGGTGGAATCCCTCTGCAAAGCATTAGCAATCACAGCATAATGCCTTTAGGGGAGGTGGCCACCTGTACCATAACAGATGAGTGCATCGGGCCTTTGAAATCCTTGAAACACCCATTCTCTGTTTACGCAGAGAAATACAGTCTAAACTCTGAAAATCCACCAAAAACACAGTCGTTCGGACTTCAAAAGTCCTTAAATCTAAACTATTTTCATATCAGGTCCGCCTCTAATCACTTATTTCATGTCGCGACTTCCCATGTGTCATGGTTTTTCCCTTTGTATTTGGAAACTACATTCAAACACTACAAAATCCTACAAACGGATTATATCGAATTTGAAATATTTATGGAATATCATTTGTAATGCTATCGGGTTCAGGTGATCTGCTCGCATATATATATATAATATATATATATATATTATATATAATATATATATATATTATATATATATATATATATATGTATGTATGTATGTTATGTATGTATGTATGTATGTATTGTATGTATGTATGTATGTATGTTATGTATGTATGTATGTATGTATGTATGTATGTATGTATGTATGTATGTATGTATGTATGTATGTATGTATGTATGTATGTATGTGTGTGTGTGTCTGTGTGTGTGCCTCACTCCATTGTGTTTTCCGATTGTGATATCACAATGCGATTGATCGCGATAACCATGGGCCATTTGGTGAGCACCCTATTGTGGTTTGTCGATGCGATGTTGCGATGCAATGTGGGCCATCAATCTGTGCACTTGATCGACGGTCCTCTTTCACCCCGCTGATTGCTTTCACGTATCCCACATGGTCTCCACCGATAGCCGTCACTCGCCACTGCCGATTGCGATTTTCCAGCTAGATCTAGACCATTGATCGGCCAGATATGACGGCTACTATGCATCACTCCTTTGACAGTCGATAAGCCTATTTTCCACTGTTTTCTTGGTGTTTTTGGGTCCCAAAAGTATTTTTCATTATTTTATGAAGGTTTTATCATGTGATTGTTTTGACCTTTTAAGCGATTTTGAAGACTTAGAGAATTCTTGGATCCATTTTAGATCACTTGGGACACTGTTTAGCAGATAACTTTGCACCTACAAGAATAGGAACCTTCACAGGTTTACTATCTTGCATATTAAACCTCTGCAATATTGTCTTGACACACTTCCTCTGGTTTAACTGGAGCTTCCTCTTTGTTTGATCTCTTTTAATTTCCATGCCCAAAATATAGTTTGCAGCACCAAGATATTTCATGTCGAATTTGGAGGACAAATGGGTCTTCAAATCCTAGATAATTTCTTTGTCATTTCCAACCAACAACTTATCACCCACATACAAGACCAGATAAATAACACAGTCACCAATTAATTTAAAATACACATAGTGATCTGCTTTCTTCTGGTGAAGCCAAGTCCCCGTATAAATGTATCAAATTTCTGATACCACATCCTTGGTGATTGTTTTAACCCATACAGAGACTTATTTAACTTTCATACCAGTTCTTTCTTACCCTTCACCACAAAGCCTTCAGGTTTCTTCATGTAGATCTCCTCTTCTAGATCCCCGTGAAGAAATGTTGTCTTCACATCCATATGTTCTACCTCAAAATAAAAAGAAGCAGCAACAAATAAAAGTAATCTAATAGAAGTTACCTTGACAACAGGAGAAAAACCATCACCAAAATCAATTCCCGACACTTAGGAATAACCTTTTGCTACCAACCAAGCTTTGTATTTCTCCACCTTTCCTTCTGCATTTGTCTTCTACTTGAACACCCATTTGCTGCCAATGGGTTTCCTTCCAGCTGGCAACTCCACCAAATCCCAAGCCTCATTTTTGTGCAAAGATGCCATTTCATCAACCATGGCCTCTTTCCAGAGTTTTCCATCCTCTGAATCTATTGCTTCCTTCATAGTTCTAGGATCATCATCAGTAAAAGATAAAGAAAAATTTGAATAGAAAACAGAGGGACTATACCTTTCTAGCTTCCTTCTTTCTCGAACTGATATTCTGAAACCCGAAGTTTGTGGCTCCTCATCTTCTAATTCCTCCTCTGCTGTAGAGTCTGATTCTTCCTCCTTTAGCTCAAACTCTATCTTCTCAGGTTTCTTTGGCTGGACTTCAAGTTTAATAACATCTTTCACCTCTTTGAACACCACATCTTTGTTGTACACAACCTTCCTTGTTACTAGGTTCCAAAGCTTATAACCCTTTAAACCATCCTTATACCCAATAAAGATGCACTTTTTAGATTTACTATCCAACTTGGTTAATTTCTCCTTTGGAACATGTACATATGCATCACATCCAAATACCCTCAAATGTGAAAGAGAGGGTTTCTTACTAGTCCATACTTCTTGTGTAGTCTTATCCTCCAACATTGATGAAGGTGATCTATTGACCAGATAACATGTTGTCTCCACTGCCTCTACCCAGAATTCCTGTCCTAACGTGGCACCACTAAGCATGCTTCTTTCCCTTTCCATCAACGTCTTATTCATTCTTTATGCAACTCTATTTTGTTGAGGTGTATATGGAGTAGTCTTCTGCCATGCTATGCCACACTTCTTACAGAATTCTTCAAATTCCTTACTACAAAACTCTCCTCCGTTATCTGTCCTTAGCACCAATATCTTCTTCTCTCTCTGGTTTTCCACCAGAGCCTTAAACTCTTTAAACCTGTCAAAGACTTCATATTTCTTCTTAAGGAAATATATCCAAGTATTCCTTGAGAAGTCATTTATAAATGATACATAGTACACAGACTTACCCAATGATGGAACCTTCACAGGTCCAAACACATCACTGTGCACAAGCTCTAATATATGTTTCACCTTCTTACCACCAGAGGGGAAACTCACCTGATTCTACTTCCCATATACACAATTTTAATAGAAATCAAAATCCAGAGAGCGATTACTCATACCTTCTACCATATCTTTACCATGAAGTATTTGAAGGCCCTTCTCTCCAATATGTCCAAGCCTTTAATGCAACAACATGGTCTTCTCTCTAGAGACCACTAGATTTTCTGCTCCACTTTTAGGAACCACAGAAATGTTGCACCCATCAACAATAGTGCTACCTTGTAGCTTGTATAGAGCTCCAATTCAAACTCCTCGCACCAATACCAGTGCCCCCCGAACCATCTTGCAGGTATCCTTCTCGAACACTGTTTTTACACCTGCATCATCTAGCTTGCTTACAGAAATCAGATTTTTGTCTAATGCAAGAATATGCAGAACACCTAGAAGTGTTCTAACCCTTCCACCTTTCAACTTCAACTTTACTTTACTGTGACCAGTGATTCTAGCCTTCCTTTCATCCCCCAAGAAGACATCACCACCATCATATTTCTCATACTCGCAGAACCACTCTCTATGGGGGGTGAAGTGAAAGGATGCACTTGAGTCAATCAACCATGCCTCATGATCTTACATGTGTACTTGAAGAAGCCAAGTACACATCCCCACCTTCATCTGAGGTGGTTTTTGCCTCTGTAGAAGGAGCATCATCAGATCCCTTTCCTTTGTTAGGAGCTTTAGACTTACAATCCCTTTTGTAGTGCCCTTCCTTTCCTAATTTCTAGCACACCACCTTTACAGGTTTTCCTAGAGATTTAGATCTCCTTCTAGATTTATATCTCTCACTCGATGAATTACTTTTGTTTCTATTTTTGGACCATCCTCGAATAGACAAGGCATCACCATTCTGGCTCTCCATATCTTTTAATCTCATTTCCTTCATTAGCAAGGATGAGACTATTTCATCAAACTGCAAGGTAGTTGCATTGCTACCTATTGCAATAACCAAAATATCCCATGAATCCAGTAGAGAACACAACAAACTGATGAACTTATCTTCATTTGAAATTTTAATATCAACAGATAATAACTGACTTACCACAATATAAAATGCATTCAGATGTTCTATCACTAAGTCTCCATCTTTCATCCTCGGGTTATACATCTTTTTCCGTAGGAACATTTTATTCACCAGAGACTTAGATTGGTACAAATTCCCTAACTTGTCCCACAAAGCCTCTATCGTAGATTCCCTTGATACATTCAACAATACTGAATTGAAGACACACAATCGTATTGTGCTCTTAGCCTTCTAATCCAACTTCTTCCATTCTTCATCGGACACTCACGTTGGTTTAGTACCCAAATCTACCACGATCCACTAAATATTTATCCACCAACAGATCCTCCATCTTGAGTTTCCATAACTCAAAACTCTGAACATTAAATTTCTCGATCTCTATCTTTCTACTGCTTGCCATCTTCTTTCACCACTAGAATCAATCCCACAGATCTCCCACTAAACATGTTCTACCACAGGCCTGAGAAAAACCCCTCAGCAACAAAGGCATCCCCTTGAAGCCAAAACAGCTCTGATACCAAATGTAGGTTTTAACCCCATACAGAAATTACCTACATACGAATTCTAAAACACAGAAAATAAACAATGTGAGAGCATAACACATATACACAGAGATTTTCCCCTGGATCCCAAAACTGGGACTACTAGATTGAATTTTCATTATGTTCCTTTCAATGTTACAATACATATTTATACATGCCGAAGCATCCAATACCATGGACCAAAAAAGCATCACGTCCAAAACCATGGACTGAAAACCATCACATCCAAAAACCATGTGCGAAAATAATGGACAAAACCATAGGTAGGTCTGCCCAACCTAACATAGGGTCCAAAACCAAAAATTTTTGGGGCACTGCCCTAGAGCCCATAGAGTGGGGTTACCTGCACCCATAAAACCCCCTGTGACTCCCCCCACTACATAATTAGCACAACGAATGGGGGGCTCTGCTCCCCTTTTAACCCCCCGACTAACTACATCAGCTAGTCATAGAAAGAATATAACACAACCCAACAGGATGCAAGCTGAGAGATTGAGCACTGATTTTACCCACTGCATAGTTTTGGAAGGAAAGGGGTCCAAGTGAGTACATATTTGCATAGTTCAATAGCTCAAGGTTGAGGATTAAGGACTAATATTACACAATTCATAGTGAAGGACTAGCTAGAGATGAAAATTGCATAGTTCTGGAGCTCAGGGATAGGGCTTGAGTACTGAGATTATGAAATGCGTAGTTTTGGAAGGTAGATATTGATCATTATGTAGTTCCAAGAGACAAGATTGTTGATTGAGGATTGAGACTGTGTAATACATAGTTCAGGAGGGCTATATG
This sequence comes from Pinus taeda, assembly GCA_000404065.3. Classification (NCBI taxonomy): domain Eukaryota; kingdom Viridiplantae; phylum Streptophyta; class Pinopsida; order Pinales; family Pinaceae; genus Pinus; species Pinus taeda. The sequence continues at coordinate 139,027 of APFE030517979.1, read as the reverse complement.
ACGTTGAGTGGCCCAATCAGGGAGTTTTCCCAGCTTTGACTAAGTGTGGGATCAATGAGATGAAGTTGAATAGGAACAAGACTTGAGCATGATCACACAATTATATTACTTGATGACACAACATAGGACACCCAAACATATGAAAAACATACTTTCCTCAAAGCAACAACATTGCAACAACTCACTCCTAGTGTGACACTAAAGATACACTTTTCGATGGCAGTGAAAACACTTGTGCAACAGTGCTTTAAAATTTGGAAGTGAGTACAATACATGTTTACATGATGAGAAAAACTAATTATCGCAAATACTACCCCCTTGAAACACACCAAAACTAACTTTTATACACTATCTAACACTTAACATGCTAAAAGAGAACACTTGCTCTATGAAAAGAAAATTGTGAATGGCACTTGTGATATGTGCACAACAGTGAAATTGACACATGTTGAGTGAAGAGAACATGAAAATGACACTAATTAATGTGAAATAAAAAAAAAAGTGACAGTAAAAGATATGAAAGTGACACTCGCGAAAGTGAAGGTGTGCAAAATTGACAGTTTGAAAAGCTCATTGAAATAGAAGTACAAACACATCCAAAAGTAAGAGACTGTTAGTGATAATGTGCACTAACTATCAACATGGGTTGAACATTGCACAAGCACTATATTGATGGACTATGTTAGGCCTATTCAAGTTTTTGTGAAATAATGTGTTCATGCATTCATAACAGACTGAGCATGTGTCAATAGGTGACCTCAACACTTAAAATCCAAGAAAGGAGCTCAAAGACTTAATAGAGCATCAACTGACCAAGAAGTGACTATGGAACAACTAATCACAAGATCCATAGTAGGCTCCAAAATTCAAGTATAGGAAAAAATTCAAAGGGTACTTGTTGCAACGACAACATTCACATAGACACAATGATCATTAAAGCAAATACAACACACATTCAACAAGATAAGTACCAAAGCCACTGAAATAGTTCAATTTCCTTAGTACATTTGAAAAAAACACATGCCACAAACATATAAATAATAGTCTTACTACATTCACGATATATACATGAAAATGTGTTGGCTCATAGAACTTCTTATTATTAGGTGAAAGATCCAAGTACACTATTACAATGGTGAGCCACTAGCTCCAATAGTGGAACATTAAGTCACTTCTTACTTCTCCAAAGAATTGTCTCCTCTCCTATGCTAAGCTATAGAATCCAACGCTATCTCTCCAAAGATTGAGCCTCCAAAAGCCCTTCACTTGAAACAAGAGGAATGAATGTCCATATCCCCTTTGACTCTTGAGTTATCCTCATGAATCTTGGACTTCTAATACGGCCTTTGGACTTCCATATGAATTTTGGACTTTTCCTAAAGAATCTTTTGTCATATATGACTACGTGACTCTTCATATTCCACATATGACCCTTGGACTTCCACATAATTCATTTCACATTTTCCTTTTGATAATTACATCATCATATCCACAAATGATATGGCAAGAAACATGGACACACATGACATTGTGATGGCATTGGTGCAAGTCACAACTTGACAATTATGGCACAAACTTCATGATGAGATGGAAATGCCAAGTTGTTATTCTTGTTGTTTTGTCTTTAATATTCATGAGAGGTCTACTCATTACTTTATCTTCATGAAATATTTTCTTTGTTCCTCATCTTAACCCTCCAAGGGGATGAATAATATCAAGTCTTCATTTGATCCTGATCTTTGATCATCTGTCGTTAGCTAGTGTCCCTTCGTCTTCTTTCTCAATGACTTCTTCATGGTTACGCCTTCACAAGTGTCTTCTCGTATAATATCCTTTTCATCCTCCTTAAACATAATCATGTCATGTCAAGATATAGTACCCAAAGATCAAATTCACTCATGATAAGATGACATCAGTCCTAGAATCTCCTAATCTAACTCTCTTCATGCAATGTACTGGTTTATCCAAAAGAAGGTATTAGGTTGGGGAGGAGGCTCGAGGATTGCACAGTGCATAGTTCCAAGAGTCAAGAGTGAGGCTTTGGTGACTGTGATTGTGTAATGTGTAGCATCTAGGGGTCATAGAGGGAAGATCACGTAGTTGAGGGAGTCAATGACATAGTGAGGCAGGATTTTCCACTGTGACTGTGTAATGTGGAGTTAATGAGGGAGACTAGGAAATAGGATTACGCAATTTTTAAGTTCAAGGAGATAGGGAGACAACTTGATGACTAATATTGCACAATGTGCAGTCAAGGACTGAATGGGAGAGCCAATTGTGCAGTTTTTGAGGGCAGGAAGTAGCGATTGAGCACTATAATTAATCAATGTGTTGTCTTTGGAGGAAATGACTACGCATTTCGTAGTTCCAAGAGGTAGGGATGAATGACTAGAGATTACAACTATGCAATTCATAATTCATAGGGGTAGAGAGGGTCCAAGTTGGTTGCTTAGAAAATCTTCTAGAACTTGACTAAGAGTGGGACCAATGAGGCAAAGACGAAACCAAGGTAGGACTTAAACATGATCACACACTTAGAGAAATTGATGACACAACATTGAACACTCAGCAATCAGAATCAACATGATCTCATTAATGTGGTGGAAAAACAACATCCTCCTTGAAGTGCGACACTTAGGATACACTTTACGACGATAGTGATGACACCAGTACAATAATGTATAAAAATTGGGGAATGTGTATAATTCAGGTTTTTATGATAGATGGAATGCAACAGTGTTGTAGAATGCATCATAACTACCCTTAAAGGATGTACAAATGACTCCCCTTTAGTAGATGTGACACTTCCCTATCCATAAAACCACACTTGTGAAAATAAGAGAAAAATGAAAACAACACCTGTAGAGGCTAAATAAAGTGAAAGTGACACATGCTAGAGTAAAGATAAAATGAAATTGACACTTGTTAAAGTGAAAGAAAGCAAAAAAATACAGTTGTGAACGTGAAAGCGATACTTCTGAAAATAAAGGTGCACCAAAGAGATAGTTGAGAAAACTCACCAAAATAAAAGTACAATCACAATCAAAGTGAGTAAGACTGTCAATGGAGAGTGCACACTAATTGTTGATAGATGTTTCATAGTACATTGTGCTTATGGATTGTATATTCATTGTCACTAACGATTGCACAAACCTTACCTTCAAGAGTTGCACAATGCCTATCTAAGCTTGCATAGAAAGATGTGTGTTTGTGAATTCATCATAGACGCAACGTGTGTGAGAAAGTGACTTTGACACTTAGAAGAAGACTTAATACTTTTCAAAACATTAGATGACCTTGAAGTGACCATGGGATGATAGATCGAAAGATTCTTAGTAGGTTTCAAAATTCAAGTGTAAGAAAAAATTTGGAGGAAGTGTTGTCCCGGTGAAAACATAGTGTTAGCTAATGTGTCTGTAGTTGCATTATGAATTCGAGGAAAAAAATTAATATTAAAAGCTTGGAAATATGAAATGAGATGTCAAACCTCTTGGTAGTAATTTCTAATATTAGGTGACACATAATGAATAGTGTTTCATATCTATCATGTAACAATTTTTGACTCACCAATTACCTTAAACGCCTCTACTTTAAGATCAATGCCTTCTTTAAAACCAAAATGAATGCTTAATATTTGGAAATGTTTTTTTTGCACTCAAATTCCAAGCGGAATGAGATCATTTTTTTGCTATTTCGTGGGTATATCAAAATACAACCAGCTCCAAAAACCTTTTGTGTTTTCAAACCATCAAAATACAAATTCCAAATGTTAGCAACAATAGGGTTAGCTCCTACTATAGTAATTTATACATATATGTTACAAAAATCATAAGCACCAACAGGATTGCAAGGAATAAGTTCCAACTATGTATCTAGTGGTACACGAGATGTTTGCGCAAGATAGCATCTGTGATCGATCTCTAGGAAACAATTTCCAAAAATCATTTGTGTATAATCGATAGGCTCATTAGGAACTTCAAGTACTGTGATGATATTTTTCATGAAAGATTCGGTCTCAACTTTGATTATATTTTTCTTATCATTATACAAAAGCCATAAATACAACCATTCTGTAGTAAAGTATCCCTACAACTTTCTAGACCAATCTATACTTAAAAGTGAGCCATAAGCTTCCAGAATGTCCACTATGACAATATCAATACACTGGTGAATGTTGTGGTCTGATGATAAATTGATTATAACATTACTATGATCACCAACTGCTTGTACTAAATATATATCTAACTGAATGATTATGGCATCACTATTCTCAAATTTAGCAATTATTTTCTTTACAACAGATAGAGGCATGAAATTCACAGATGTACCTGAATCAACTAGGAAATTATGGACATTATAGTTAAAGATTTCAAAATTTAAAAGAAAAGGAGGGAAAGTGGACCTATCATTTACATTACTTGCATTAACAACCAACCTGGGGATGGTTATATACTTATCGGATGAGGCTTAAGAAGTAGAGACTATTCTACTTGATGGAGATTGAGATCCAAATGCTTGGATGATCAATTCATGTTGCCCTGCTATCTTAGCTAGTTCATATATGGAAATATTTTCATGACCCTTCTTCATATATTCAATAATATTGTAATAAATATCCTCATCTCAAGTAGGGTGTGCTGAAGTGGTAGGTGGTGTGACTTTTTTTGATACCTCAAGGTCAATGAACTTGTTCTTATTATTTCTAGAAGCATTATTCTATGATTGAATACTCCCAGATTTGTTCGGGGTACCCTAAGAAGGATTAATAGGAGGCAAGATATTTATTAAAATTTTATTTTTCACATATTTCTCAAGCACCAGTCCTTTTCTGCTCAAGTTATATTTCTTAGCATGTTTTTGAGGAGGAGCATCTTCTACTATGGGCTCATCAACACCTTGTCGGTCATTGTTGAATATAAGAACAAGAGTGAGAATTGCATCACCAACATTTGATTTTTCCCCAGACAAGGTAGATTCAATAGTCTCTCGCGTCTTCTCAGAATTCTCTTCTATTGTCAAAATTTCTATAACATTTGCAACCACAACATTCATGTTGTGTTTCGACTGAGGTCGTGTTTTCTTTGAATGAGCCTCTTGATGAAAGGTACAATAGTTATACATGCCCAAGTTCTCAACATTAAATATAACATTGGAGCTTTATGTATACTTAGTTATTTGATTGAAATTATTCTTAAGAAATGACTTAAATGACTTATTATTATTAGAATCCTCACTTGACTTCCTCTTGTGTTTTGATACTTCGTTGGTTAGTAACTTCAAGGATTTAGTCAAGTTGTCTAAGTCAAAATGATATCTATCTTTAGCTTTGCTGGAATAGGCTTGGGACCTTTTATTTGTGTATTTGGAGTATTTTTAATCTTTCTGGTGAACAATAACTCCAATAGACATTAAGTCCTTCTCAATGGAAATTACTTCTACAAAGTTAAGAACCAAGGTGTCTTTTGCAACATGCTTGAAAAAATAGAAATGTTAGTAGGTAAGGGAGCAATATAATAATCCTTAGTAATAGAATCAAGTGGTTGTACATCAACATGAAATTTGTTCAAAATATGTGTAAATATTTGTTTGAAATCTTTAACCTTTTCTTTTTCCCCCATATTAATTTTTTTGAATTCTTTAAGTAACATGGCTGGAGTTTTATCATCATCAAAATTTTCTAAGAATAATTATATGAATTCCCTCCAATTATGGATTGAATTAGGTGGAAGGCTATGATACCAAAATGATGCTCTTCCTTCTAGAGTGTACGGAAATAATCTATAAGAAACATCATCAAAATTTACCTCTAACATCTGAAGATGCAAGTAAAAGCTACCGATATGATCTTCAACCTGTGCTTTCTTATTATGATCGTACTTTGTAAGAAGATTTTTTGGGTGCTTTGGTAAATGATGAAGATTTCCTGAAAGAGAAAGGGGCCCTTGGGCCATCCAATACAATTGTTCATCAACCATGTCTTCATTCTCCTCCTCCATGTCTTCTCCCTCACCATTCAAATTCTCATTCAAATCAAGTTGTTCATCTTCCCTCGGTTTCATTAGAAAAATGAAAATCATCCTCGTCTCCATAAATATTTTCCTCAATAGGTGGTGGAACATCCCCTTGATGTATCCCTTCCGTAGAATTAGTTTATTTTTTAAGGGTTGTGATACCCAACTCTTCCATTGAAGAAACCAACACACTACAGTGGGTTGTCTCTTTCTTTGTTTTCTTATGAGGAAGAAAAGACGATGAGAAGCAATCTAGTAGTTATAGTAAACCAATAGGTAATAGGTTGAAGTGTCCAAATTTGATCATAATTAACTTCATATGTAAGCTCTAGACCTTGAAGATATGACTCTCCTTTCTCATAAATATGAGTTGGAGTTGGGCTTTGACAATTACTACCTTGCATGGAAGGTTCATTATGAGAATGTAATGAATTGTCAACCATAAAATGGTTTCCTGTCTTCTAGCGCCATAACTATTGATGGTGTTGGATGTTTCCAACAATAAGGGGGTCTCCCTGAAATGAAGTTCCAATTAGACCTCACACCTTTTGGAGTAGGGGCCCCAACCAGAATGTTTGGTCGGTTGTTATAATCTTAAAGATCTTACCTAGTTTCAATAAATGACACAAGAGAAATGTATGTACTTTTGAGATAAACAAGTATGTTAGCCTTATGATATATTCAATTGTAAATTGTCTAATGGCTCTTTCATGGAATGGAAATAAAGGTGAGTTTTTAAGAGAAAGGTAATAATACTATGCTAATAAAGGACACATATATTTATTTGAAATAATTGTTAGTAATCTTGTGAAATAGTTCACAAAGAAACAACAATCATGAAAAACATAAGACACACAATTCAAAGATGCATACTAAATCCAACGAAATATTTCATTTTCATTAATATGTGTTTGCATAAATATACACTGCAAACAATGAAATAATAGTCTCACAATCATTCTGAAGCATGCATGAAAAGTGTACCGACTTCAAGAGCTTCAAATTATTGAGTGAAATTTCCAAGATACACCATTACATTGATATAGCATTGTTCCAATAGTGGAACATCAAGCCACCACCTGTTTCTCAAAATCCTAATATTCTCTCCTATTTGTAGCTTGATAAGCCAAGGTGAAAATTCCTTTTCATAAGCTATGAGGGTGTATATATAACAAATGAGGTGACTACCCACCTCCCTTGTGACTATTGGACTTCCCTCATGACTCTTTAGCTTCCATGTGACTTTTCGAACTTCTATGAGACCTTTGGAATTCTACCTGACTTTTCACATTCTATGGGTGACCTTTGGACTTCAACACACTTTACATTTTCTCATTTTTGAAATTACATAATTACATCCACAAATGATGTGGCAAATATAATGACGCATATGAGTCTTAAGGTAAGACTTGGACAAGCCATTACTTGATAATGATGACATGGAATTCATTGTAGAATTATTATGCCAAGATTCTCTTCTTGATTCCATCTTTGTATCATCAAAATAATTCTTGCATGTATTTCATCTTCATCCTCCAAGAGGATGGATGATATGAAGTATCTCATGTGATTTTGGTCTTCAGTCTTCTATCAAGATCTAGTGTCCCTTCATCTTCTGCTTGATGGGCCCTTTACATATCCAACTTCACAAGTGTCTTCTTCCATGATATCCATGGTATCCTCCTTGAGCATCATCGTGTCATGTCAAGATAACAATACCTGCAAATGAAATTTACTTATGACAAGATGACATCAGTACAGAAATATCCTTAGTATACATTGTTCTTCATTCAATTCATTGATTGAACCCAGGATAGAGCACAAGACTGAGGAGGAGGCTCAAGGCATGCGCAATATGTAGTTTGAAGAGGTAGGGTTGATGATTTAGTTATTGTGACTGCACACTACGTAGTGGTTGAGGGATTGGGAGATAGAACTGTGAAGTTGAGGGAGACTACAGAGATGTAGTGAGGTAGGATTGCTCATTGTGATTATGAAATTCTTATTTTAGGAAAGACTAAGCCAAGTTTTGTGCAAATTTGCACTTCAAGGCCTGAGAGAGGCTTGGCTATTCACTGATATTATCTAGTGTGTAGTGGAGGACTAATTCGAAGGAAGATTACAAAGTTTCCAAGACCAAGAGGCAGACACTGAGCACTGTGATTATTCAATGTGTAGTCCTTAGAGTTAGTGATAATGCAATTTGTAGTTCCATGAGGGAAGGGTGGCTGACTAGGGCCTGAGGTGCACAATGCATTGTTTAGGGAAGCAGCCTAAGGAGTGGTTGGTTGGACAAGTTGCAAAGACAGGAACACTTCAAAAATTGGTTAAGTGTGGAATCAGGAAAGTGAAATATGAAACCATAACGTGACTTGAACATGATCACACACTCATAAAAAATCAACCACAGAAAAATGAAACACTCAATACCCAATATCATCATGCATCCATTGAAATAACAACAAAAAATCACTTACCTCCAAGTGTGACACTTAAGATACACTTTGTGACACTAGTGATGCCTAAAACCAGAAAGTGCTCAGTAATTTGGGAATGAGTCTAATGCATATATATATGATAGATAGGACCCACTAGTACAACAAAAAACACCAAATTTTCCTCTTAAAGATGAGTTATAACTCCCTTTCACAAAATGTGACACTTCCCTTACCAAACAATGACACTCAGAATTTCTTAACAAAGGAACTTGGAAACTTAGGATACATGCATGGAATGTCTTTTATTACTAGAAATGACAGCTCACATGGTTAAAGGAGGCTCCAAAGTTTAAACATATGCCAAAATTTGGAGGTTGTTGTAGCAGTGACAACATAATCAATTGGACCTTCTATGATTGTGTATAACCATTTGGAAAAACTTACAAGGCACTGTAAAATGACCAAATCTCACTTACTATTCATATGGCATGAAATTAATCTAAATGGTATCTTTGTTATCTTGGAAGGTGATCTATCTAACATACTATGCATAAGAAAATTTGACCACACAGCTAACTAAATCACATGCTTTCCTGAATAATATTGGATGTGAATCGAGGGACACACACCATATTTCCAAACTTGACCTTCAAAACCCATATGATCTTTCTCATTTGGGAAGGAACGCATACACCAATCAATGAACATAGTGGAAGTAACCTAGTGGTACAATATTTGAACTAAACAAATCATCATTAGAAAGGTTAGCTTCAAAACCCACTTTAACCTATTAAAGATGTAGGAGATGTAATAAAATAAGAAAAAAATTACCTATCTATGATTGTTAAACAGTTTTGGGCTTAAAAACATAGAAATCTATGATAATGTTGGTAAGTTCCGGGTAAAAAGGTAGGGGAATAATGGAAAATGGGGAAACTAATTATGTCAAAAATGGGATTCCAACACCTAGGACCAAGTCTATTTGTTTTAATAGAGAGCCATTAATTTAAGAAAAACAAATATTTATACAAAATAAAAAATAAACACACAGTGTTCCTAGTATTTTGTTTACCATGCTAGCTTTCTCTTTAGACCATTTTGATTTCTTGAAACCTTAATGTTCGAGTAGATTGTTTCTTTATTTTGAAATTTGATTTTAGATAACAAGCTAATTTCATTAAAATAAATTAGATTAAGGAAATAATTATTTGTTTTCTAGTACTTTTTCTTCATTGCTTTCTTATTAGCTTAACTTCATTTTCAAGTACTATTTACTATCTCATTCCTTTCAATTTGATTTTAATTTTTTCACGTCACTTAGGACAAAAATACACTAAGAAAATTCTCAGTTCATGCACCAAAGCACAACCTTCAAATTAACCTCTTAGTATAGCCAACATTTTAAGCCCACTTGAGCACCCAAAACAATTTTCTAGTTAGGTTAGGACCCAAGGGATAGGAATCCAAATAATGTCCCCTGGTCAATTTTACATTGAAACATAGAGGTTTTCCCTTTAGGGAACTTAAAATCCTTCACCACCTACTATATAAAAAATTAGTGGTATGAAGGAAATTTTGAATGGGGTAAGACTTGACCTATGATTTGGAATACCTACTTGAGTCTCCCAACTCTTAGTTAAGCTCTTGGGTCCTTGGTTGACACCTAGAAGTTGATATTTTCATGTTTGCACTAGACAAAGGTGGCCCACTAACCAGTTCATAGGAAAACTACCTTACGGATGGTGGTAGTGAGAGAGACTGCAACTGAGACATGTTTTTAGTGAGAAATGGGTATGTTTACCCCTTAGCTATAAAAACCACTTGCATACCTTCACTTATCCTTAATGACATGATTACCCAACACCTAGGATTATACCTTTTAGGATAGATTATTTTATTTTTTATAGGATGAGGTTTGCTTGGATTAGGCTCATTTTACATTACTCCACATAAAACCACTAGTTGTGCCACATGTTAGCACCTAAATCTACCTTAGGCTGAAGAAAGGAAAAATTCAGGGTAACCACAAACCACGCTCAGTCTGGTAGCTAGCCCTACCAGAACAGGAGAGGGCTCTCTCCGAGTCACGCTCAGTGAATAGATAAATGATATGGTCTGAGATGGCTTACAATGAAATATAGATTTTAGGCTAGTAAACAAATATGGATACAAGAAACAAATTTTTATAAATGACTGAGTTTTTGGGATGTATGGGACCAACGAATAGCAATGAGTAGATAATTTAATACAAAGGCACAGATTACTTCGTGAGGCAAGACAGGCGGAAAGTCTAGCAATTTAATTTGGAATAATGCGAAACAAAAAGATTGTTTAGGAGGGTGAAAAGGGCATAAACACATGAATCCTTTTCAACAGAAGAAGAACACTGAACGTGAAACTTTCCCACAGGCAGAGCAATAAACATGAATTCTACCTTATCTTACATAGAAAATTTCACTGAAAATGAATATGAATGAACTGTGAAACATAACGAAATACATATGAAACATAAAGAGAACACATTTTCTACACTCACAACCACATGAATCTCATGAAACAGAGCCACTGCCTTTCATTAATCCTCTGTCAAAATATACAATGAAGAACTGAGTTTTCTCTCCCACAGTCTCCCAGAAATTACAATCAACCAAACATTTGCAAATGGTTTGCATACAATAAATAGACTATGCCATGAGGAAATAGAACGACCAATATCTGGGGAGTTTTTCGAATCATTACAAAGTGAAAGTGGAAAGCCAACCATTAGTTACAGGTGTAGTGTTACAAAAATGACAAATGGCTTGGGTGACTGCTCGCCTTCCTTTGCCACTTGGATAGAAGCCAACCTTTTGTGGAAATACTTTAAATTTTTCCTTAGGTGCTGAAAAAAGTTTAGTGTATATAAGCGGGCCCACTTGGAGAAATTCGCGAATCGAAATGTCGTGAAGCGGAAGTAATTTTGGGCTTTTGCTCTGTATGCGTCGCGCCCAAATCTATATGCATCGTGCCACTTTCGAGGTTGTTTTGAGGTACCTGTAGGAGTCCAAATTGTGCCCAAGTGTGCTTGTTGGAAATCCAGGTCTATCTACTTTCCAACCGAATTGAAATTTCTGAATTTGGTGCTAATTTTCCCCTCCAAATCTTCATTCTCCCAAGCCTGCTTCCTGTGTGTCAAAATAGGGGCAGAGAGGTCATTGTTCGAGTGTTTTTGACCTCCTGGGGACTCAAATCATGCCCAAATTTCTTTTCCATGCACCAGCAGGCATGATTTTTCATGCTGAATCCACAAATGCAAGCCATTGGTGATTTGGAGCCCCCAATCCTAAGCGTCGCGCCAGTGGCGCGACGCACAGGGAGAAAAACCCTGTGTTGTGACAAAAAATTTGTCATGTGACCAAAATTGCCCAAAATTTCTTGAAATTTGGGCTGGAGATCCTCTATGAGGTGCTATGCTGGGCCATGAAGGCTTCAGCCAATATTTGAAGCCGATATTTCTCTTTTTGCCTCTTTTGCCTCTTTGTCGCTTTACTCAATTTTGCCTTCAAACTCCTTATCCAAGCCTTTGAACTCATGTTCCGTGCCCTGTAGTGATAAACCATCCACCTCAACATGGTTTTGTCCTTGTTGGCATTTTCTAGTAGTCTCTCAGGGTGGATGTTGATACGGTCGAGCCAAGACTCACAATCATTGTTAATCTCTTGCTCTAATGGAGTGAGCTCAATCCTCTTATGCTGGGCAGCTTGGCAATTCTCACAGATGTTTTGCAGCTCCATGATCTCATGTTGGTCCTCAAGGTATTTGTTCCTCTACTCCAAATACCTGATAATCCATTTTGCCCTCTCCAAATTGAGTGACAAGTCTTGGATCTCCATTTTCTGCTCCTGGATGGTCCTCCTAAGTTTGTCACTCTCCACACCTGCATCATCATCATGAATGAGGATGAAGTCGGCCTCCTGTTCACCTAATGGCCCCTTGTCATGCATGGGCCTCTTGCCCTTGTCCTGTACCTATGTTGCTGATGTCAGAAGCAAGGCCCCTTCCACCCCGAGTGGAGATAACACTCACTTTGCTGCTACAAACAAATGCCTATTGCCTCTCTAATAGGTGATGAATACTGGCATAGTGGTGGTCTCATGGCACTCATACTGATGAGGAGGACCACTTGTCTCATGTTCACCCTCTGATAATACCTGTTAAGTGCTGAAGAGGTCACGGGAGATGAAGTCATCCCAAGTAATGCCCTGCAATCCCAACTGATGATCCACCAAAATCTTAATAAGAGCAAAATGATAAACACTGTTAAGTTGCTACTGTGGGGTCTTGTGTTGCATGAAGGTGTTCATCCTCTCTATGTTCCTGCAAATGAAATATGGGATGTTCATCATCCATACCCTGGTAAAGTGCATGAGCAACCTGATGTGATAGGCATACAGACAAGAGAACCTCCCCTCATAGCTGAAGTACTTCATGATCAACTTCATGAGTGGAGCATATTCATATTTCAAATATCTGAATGGAAAAACTCTTTGGAGCTACCTCAAGAAACTAGCCTTAATGTAAGGCTCATAATGCTGCCTATCCACCTTCTTTTTCTTGTGCCACTGTTCTCCAACATTTCGTATGCCGGTTGCTAATGAGACAGTTTCGGGTGTCAGTGTGAAGGTTAAACTGGCCAAGATAGAGTGACCTCCATGTAAGTGAAGCACAAAAAGACGGGCCAACTCATGATGAACTCTAACATTAGCCACCCTTTGACAAAACTCAAAACATGATAGATACTGGAAACATGACATGGCAAGAGGGTAGGCCTACAATTCAGTGAGGGTGGTTGGCTCATCCCTAACATGTTTTCCACTTTTGTAATGTCTCCGAGGAGCCTTTTCTTCAGAGGATGAATCACTTTGGGTTTCCATCTCATACTCTGATGAATGCTCAGAGGCCATGATTGTTGTATGTGTATTGTGCTTGGACTGCCCTTTGATGATGGTATGAAACTAGGTGTTGTTGTGATATCTGCCACCAAGGGGAACAATGCAAAAAGCGAGTGTTAGGAAGGAGAATAATATGATGGGATATGGGTTATGAGGGAAATTTTGTTCAAGGATATGTAGGATGGTTTGGGGATTTTTATAAGGTAGGGTTTTGGGGTGTTATGTTGACAAATAAGAGGAGGGGATAGGGAATAGGGGTTTGGTAATATTTTAGAATAGGGAAAATGGGGAAAAATGGGATAGGGGGGAAGGGAACAATGGGAAGAAGGGGAAAAATGAGAGGTGAAAGAGGAGCCCTGGCATCAATACCACAAGTTTGCAACCCTAGCAACAATGGCTTTGATGTTTTCTAGTGGTTGGTTTTATGAGTTTTTGTTGCAACTATAAAGAGCCATGAACCACCATAACATTCACAAAAATACATGAGCCATCAATATTTAGAGCCTACCTGTCGATTTGAGGGGCTTCAAAGGCAACTTGAGGCAATTTGGCACAATTTCGGGCCTTTGTGGGTGTGCGCCGTGCAACAAACCCAGTGCGCCACGCTCTGTATATGTGTCACGCCCTTGTATTTTTACTACTGCGGGGTCATGCTTTGTGCGTCATGCCCTCTATGTCTGTCGCACCCCTCTGTGTGTGTGCCACGCTCCTGAAAATGACTCCAAACGTGTGCTTTGCACTCTCAATCACTTTTTTATGTTTCTCTATGACCTTGATTTGCACAATGGCTTTGTTTGCTTGTGAAAATCCTTTATAAAGACATTGGGAGTCATGGGTTTGATTTTTGCTTTCTCCAAAACCCATTATGCTAATGTTTTGTTTTGAAATTTTTCACTGATTTAATGCAACACTGAATTTCACTTTTCCCTTTGAATTTTTAGCTAAAATGATGAAAACAATTTTGGCACTTTTGCAAGGGTCGCATGACATGGCGTTTGGCCAAGGAAACCATGACTGCACCTGAAGAAATCAACTGGAGACTTTTTTGAAAATTATCACAAATGACACACTATTTGACTTTTCTTCAAACAAAGTTTTGAATAATAGTCGTAATCTGTCGACATGACAATGAAAATCTCTTAATCATAACTTTGTAAGGGCCTCCCTCTAGCCTGCGTGGCTTTATTGGTCATGTTTGAAGACCAAATTGACTAATCCCTAGATCTAATGACTGAAAATGACTTATGCCCATTAAAGGATCGAACATTGACTATCATGGACTTTAGTGAACATTGATGAAAAGACCTAAGCCAACAGGTGCCAGACATGAGGGGAAATGACTAACAAGACCTTTTCCCTCAGATTATGGCATGCCCCTAGCGGAATGCAGCTGGAGTGAATGGAGCGAGACACCTAAAAATGAAATGCAGAAAGAGTTTTGATCTCTGACGGAGGACTAACAAGACCGACTCTAACATTGGCTCCAATGGGGGATGGTAGCTCCTTGGAGGTGCCAAGAACAACAAATCTCTGGAAGAGCTAGATAGTGCCTTTGTCCATTGGGCTATGAAGTCATTATTTCAACAAACAACACAAGACTCTGACTTATTTATGAAACTAAAATGACCAAAAAATTGACTCAAATTTGACATTGAAATGACTTGAAGACTAACTTGACAAACTCTAACAAACTGAAATAAAATGGTATTTACAGTGACAGTGGAAGCAACGTCAATAAGTCAGAAATGGTACCGCTTGAGTAGCTGACCATCGATCGGCCCTCCTGGACAATCTTCCCTGTTCATTTCCTTCAGAAGAAAGGCATACTAACCCCGATATGCTGCAATCTTGAAAGGACCTTTCCAAAGGTTCTCGAACTTACCATGCTTACCTTTTTCCTCATTCCTGGCATCCCACTTCAGCACCACATCATCCAACTGAAATTTGTTCGCCTTTGCTTTTCTGTCATAAATTTTCTTCATCTTCTCCTGCAATTCGGATGTGTTCTTGAAAACTTCTTCTCTGGTCTGCTGCAAGTGGACCATTTGATTCAACCTTCTCTGCATGGGATCTTCTTCATTGTTAGCCTCCTGAAGAAGTTTGACTACCGGGGCTGCGAGAGAGGTAGGAAACACTATATCAACTCCATAAACAAGCTCAAAAGGTGAAGTACCAATGGATTTCTTCTAACTAACCTGATCTACCCAAAGTGCATTGACCAACCTCTTATGCCAGCTCTTCTTGTTTATTTCGAGCAGCTTCTTGATGATGTTGACCAATGATTTATTAGAATATTCTGCCAATCCATTGCCTTGGGGATGATAGGCGGTTGAGTGACCCAAAATGATGTGATATTTATGACAAAACTCTACCATCCTTTTTTATTTGAAAGTTGTTTTGTTATCAGTGATTAACTTATTCGGGCAACCAAAGCAAGACAAGATGTTATTTTCAAGGAATGAAATGATTACCGCATCTGTATCTTGTCTGGTGGGAATTGCTTCAATCCATTTCATGAAATAATTTGTCGCTATGAGGATCCATCTGTGCTGACCGGAAGAAGCAGGATGAATTTCACCAATGAAATCCAACCCCCATTGCTGGAAAGGGGCACTCACCTCAATAGGCTTTAGTAGTAAAGGTTGTAACTTCTGCTTTCCTTCAAAAATCTGACACTTATGACAGCTCTTGACCATCTTATATACATCAGCAAAAAATTTCGACCAATAGTACCCCGATCTCAGAATTTTATTTGTTGTTGATTTCCAAAAAGGTGACCACCACAGTCTCCTTGGTGGCAGTCCTCCATGACCTTCTTTGCTTCCTTTTCCACAAAGAAATTTAACAGAACGCCACCGGGATCTTTCCAATATAGTGTAGAATTTAGAATGCAAAACTTGGCAGCCTTCAATTTGAGTGTTCTTGCTTTGTTTCTAGTCATGTCAGGCAGTGGTGACAAATTATTAAGTACATATATGATATCTGAATACCATGGAGAAAGAGCAAACATTTCAGATGCCTGAATTGACAAACCTTCCTCATTCTCATCGGACATAGCAGCAATTAGATTTATGTCTAAGGCGTGCAAGTTTGAGTCAACCATTAACTTTTTCAATCCCTGTCCTTTAACAAGCTTTGTGGGCTTTATTTCCACGTCATATTCCAGCAAGGCTGCAAACCACTTGCCTCGTCTTCCTTCCAGATCAGCCTGCACTAAAATATCTTTGACAACAACGTTAGGAACATAGGCCAAAATATGAGAATGCAGAACATATACCCGAAAATATTTCAATGCTTTCACCGATGAAAGGGCTTGCTTCTCAATGATGTTTTACTTTAAGGTTGCATCTCTTATAGCTCTACTAAAGAATGCAATGGGTCTTTCATGATGATCTCTTTTCTGCAATAACACTGCTGCCATGGTATGCTCTGAAGCGAATGAGAACAATATGAAATACTGAGTGTAGTCTGGGCTGACTAGAACTGGAGCTGAAGAAAGAGCCAATTTGACTAAATTGAAAGATTTTACAGCCTCTTCTGTCCATTTCACTTGGCTATCCTTCTTAAGCATGTTTGTAAACTCTCTTAGGTGCTCAGCAAGGTTAGGTACAAAGCGGTGTAGAAAAATCATTTTACCATTGAAAGATTGAATCTATTTCTTATTTTGGGGTAGATCGATTTGCTGAACCGCTTGTACATGTGCTAGGTCAATACGAATGCCATATTTTGAAATAATGTGCCCGAGTAGTTTGCCTTCCTCCATGGCGAACAAGCTCTTTTTTTAATTCAGTGATAAGCCATATTTTCTACAGTTTTTGAAGACAATTTTTAGATGGTACATGTGTTCTTCATCAAATTTGGAAAACACCATCAAATCATCCAATTACACAATAAAAAAAACATCCTTCTCATTTGTAAAAGCCAAGTCCATTGCACCTGCATTCTTCAAACCGAAAGGAATTTTAGCATAATGAAAGGTTCCCCATGGAGTGGTGAACGCTGTCTTGTCTCAGTCATCTTCATGGACAGAAACTTGGTTATATCCGGAATAACCATCAAGCAGTGACATACGAGATGCTCCCACTACTCCCTGAAGTATATGGTCCATTTTAGGCAGAGGATAGTTTTCTTTCAACGAAACTTTATTGAGATTTCTGAAATCAATGCACAAGCGAATCTCACCTGTCTTCTTTCGTACGAGCACCAAATTAGAGATCCAATCCAAAAATCTGATTGGAACAATGATCCCTGATTTATACAACCTGTTTATCTCCTTTTCAATTGATGGTAGCAACTTTGGATTTAGCCTTCTCAACTTCTATCTGAATGGTTTCTGATTAGGCTTGATGGGTATAGTGTGCTGAATTATATTTCTATCGTGTGTCTTTAAGTCAGAATAGTCCCAAGCAAACACATTTGCAAATGCAGATAGTAAACTGATATATTTGTCCTTGATTTTTGGTGCAATGCTTTAGACAATTTTACCAATTTAGGATTAGCAGCTATTTTGACATTGACCTCTTCCACACCCTTCTCTGTTGGTTGCAATGTTGGTTTGCGGGCTACAAATTCTTGATCAGAGAGTTCTTCTAAAGGTATCAAGCCTTTAGGAATAATGTTATTCTTTAGCTGCAACACGTCCATTTGATTGATCTGCACATCATCTGTACCATTACCTTTACCATTGTCATTTTCTACATCAATTGAGGTTTCTTTGAACTTACCTTTGTTTTGCAGAAAATCATCAATCTCCTCATCATCTTGGAAACCCTGCCAATATCTCTGATTGTCTAGAACGGTTGGATGATGCTTGACTTGGATTTCGAATTTATTGTTGGAGTTCATTGGGATCTCCAAACTACTTGCTGCCTTAGCAAGAGCATCAAAAATACTATTTTGTATATGAGGCACACATGTCAAGGTGTATTCTAAAAATAATTTTAGGATGTCTAGGACTGCATTCCAATAGGCCCGCATCCAAGGATGCTTTGCTTGATATTCGCCTCTGACCTGCTTAATCACCAATTCAGAGTCGCCATATACTGAAATCCTCTTAGCATTCAGCTTCCTTAGAATTTTTAGGCCAACAATTAGAGCTTCATACTCAGCTTCATTATTTGAACAATCAAAAGCCAACTTGTAAGAGCATACCCGCACGTTACTAGGCACTTTGTTCAGGGCAGAGAAAGGACTGCATACCCAAATCCCAATTCCAGCGCCATCATTTCCCACTACTCCATAGAAATCCATGGTCCACAAACCTTCTTCCTCTTCTTGCAAGTGTTCAAAATCTGTTTGTTGTGCTTTGTCTGCTTGCTGCCCATTACTTTCATTTGATCGCTCAACAGTGTTCTGCTGTTCTTGTCCTTCTCTCTTTAAAACTCCTTTAAAATTTTCTGTTATTTCTATAATATCATCTTCTTCTACTAACTAACTATCGATATCATTGAAACTATCAAAATACAAAACAAAAGACTCTAAATCTGTATGTACATAATTAATCAGATGATTTATTGGTTTCTCCTTGCTTGTAATCATGTATTTCATTTTCTGTTCCCAATACAATTTCCTCATTTGGCCAAACACTGGAATCGTTGCATAGGAGAAATCTATTTGTAGTGTCCCTTTCAATTTTGCTACCCAAGACCTGGAAAGAAGCATGCCAAACCTGGGAGGAGTATCTGCTACAACAATGTCCATCAAAACATTCTTCATTGGGAGTTGATCCAGACTCACAACCAAGTCTTTGTTGAGCCCGATACATCTTACTCTGCTGGAATCAAACGAATAGAGATCGTGGTATTGACAGGTGATTTCTAGGCCCAGCTTATCCATGATAGCTTTGGGCATGAGATTGTGAGAAGCTCCAGAATCGAACATGGCGTTATGTAACGCAAAATCATGCAATCTTAAACTAATATAAAAAAGTGGCACATCACTATCAGGAGACTCACCATTACATGTTGGCCCAAAAATCATTTCAGGTTGATCATCTTCGACATTCACCATGTCGGACATTGGGTCCAAATTCAACATTTTAGATACTTGCCCTCTATAACTACTATTCCTCATTATTTCAGTCAAGGGAATGGATATTTTCAATTTGGAAATTTCATTCTCTAAATTAAAAGCGGGAACCTTTTCTACCTCTTTGACTGGGATTTCTTTCCTTTCCTTTTCTTTCGATGCAATTGGCTAGCTTGATTGTTCTGCTGATGGTGATTTGCTGCTCTCTGGAGCAACCGCCTCCTTTCCTTTCCTTTGTGTAATTGATGAATCATTATTTGATGCCTCAACATCCTTTCTTTTCTGAATTGGTTTGGCTAGCACATCTCTATTTCTCAGTGAATGTCGCTACTACTGGGCAGACAGAGCATTCATATAGCCTCTTTGGTACTCATCTGATTCTTCGTCCAAGACGGTGTCATTTGCTAGAATGAAATCTACATCTTTGTGTACAGCTGAACTCTCTACATACTCCTCATCCTCAATAATATAAATAGGCAAATAATCCAGAGTAAAGAGGTGGTTTTCTTCACCTATTATATTCTCGTCCTCATCTGACTCTGGTCCATGCACAAAATTTTGCTGCAAAGGTGGCTATACTGGCTGCTGCGCTGTCTGCTCTTGGGCTCGCTGATCTCTCTGCCTTATTCTATATTGTGGCTGTTGCTGGCCACGAAAGTTAGGATTTCTAACTTGTGGCTCAGGTTTGTCAACTTTCACCTTTCAAGCATCTGCTCAACCTTCTGGAGTAGTTGATCTACTGAGGAAGATTCTTATTTTACGGTGACCTTCTTCTCTGCCTTTGCTCTAGCTCTCCTGGTCAGCAAATTTGCTTCAACGCTGACTGCTATCTTCTGCATGTCTTCCATTGTGGCTGATTCTCTCTCCCTTAATTGATAAGCCATGTCAGCATCAAAACCATCCGGAAATTTCACAATGGCTAGCCCCATAGGTGGCCTTAGATAATTGGGAATTTCATTATAAACTGAATTGAATCTAATGCAATAGTCTTGGACCGACTCACCAGCGTTTCGTTTGATTTTCTCATATTCAGCCAGAATTTGGAGAGGATTCTTTTTCACTTCCCATCGGTTTAAAAATTGTCTTTGTAGGTTGGCCAAGGTAGCGATACGTGTAGCCGGTAAACCTCTGAACCATTTCCTCACTTCACTTGCAAATGTCTGTACAAAGAGTCTCATTGCCACATTCTCTACATCAATCTCATGAAGTTAATAGAAATTTGTCATTCTGTCCACATGTTGCTAAGAAGTAATGCTGTTAGTAGTGCCATCAAAAAAAAAAGATTTTTCTTTGGTAATCTGCGGGAATATCATCTAAAACTTGAGGTAGAACAAGGGGTACAAAATGGGCAACCATCACTCTTGGTGGGTTTGGCCTTGGAGGTGTTGGAGGAGTGTGGGCAGTTTGTAGGGGGCTAGCAATTGGAGTTTGAAGTTGTGCTACAATGTAATTATCAATTGAGCGGTTAGCCCTTTCCATTTACAAGTCTACAAGAAACTGCAGATTGGGGAGAGTAGAATCAACTTCCCTTTTGGATTTGGTCTCGAACAATGATATTTCGAACTGCCCATCAAAATATAGATCTTCAAGATACTCAAAAATGTCAAGGCATGAATGGGATTTGAACACGAGAGATATAGAGCTCTCTTGACGACGAATTCTTGGAATCAAATTGGGATTTTCGTAGATGTGTGGAGGATCTAGATCAGGATTAGCTCTGGTATATCTTCTAGAAGCTAGCATGTTATTAAGAAAAATCAAAAGACACAACCGACTTACTCAGCCTATCAAATCCTAAACTTATCATCCAGAAGCTTAGAATTCTCAAGAAGTGAGGGGAGTAATTTGTCCCTAGCAGAGTCGCCACTATGTTAGCACCTAAATCTGCCTTAGGATGAAGGAAGGCAAAATTCAGGGTAACCACAAACCACACTCAGTCTGGTAGCTAGCCCTATCAGAATAGGAGAGGGCTCTCTCCGATTAACGCAGTGAATAGATAAACGATATGGTCTAAGATGACTTACAGTGAAATATAGATTTTAGGCTATTAAACAAATATGGATACAATAAACAAATTTTTATAAATGACTGAGTTTCTGGGATGTATGGGACCAACAAACAGCAATGAGCAGAGAATTTAATACAAAGGCACAGATTACTTCGTGAGGCAAGACAGGTGGAAAGTCTAGCAATTTAATTTGGAATAATGCGAAATGGAAAGATTGTTTAGGAGGGTGAAAAGGGCATAAACACATGAATCCTTTTCAACAGAAGAAGAACACTGAACATGAGACTTTCCCACAGGCAGAGCAATAAACATGAATTCTACCATGTCTTACTTAGAAAATTTCACTGAAAATGAATATGAATGAACTATGAAACATAACGATATGAAACATAAAGAGAACACATTTTCTACACTCACAACCGCATGAATCTCATGAAACAGAACCATTGCCTTTCATTAATCCTCTGTCAAAATATACAATGAAGAACTGAGTTTTCTCTCCCACAATCTCCCAGAAATTACAATCAACCAACCATTTGCAAATGATTTGCACACAATAAATAGACTATGCCATGAGGAAATAGAACGACCAAGAGTTGGGGAGTTTTTCGAATCATTACAAAGTGGAAGTGGAAAGCCAACCATTAGTTACAAGTGCAGCATTACAAAAATGGCAAATGGCTTGGGTGACTGCTCGCCTTCCTTTGCCACTTGGATAGAAGCCAACCTTTAGTGGAAATAATTTAAATTTTGCCCTAGGTGCCAAAAAAAGTGTAGTGTAGATGAGCAGGCCCACCTAGAGAAAGTCGTGAATCAAAATGTCGCGAAGTGGAAGTAATTTTGGCCTTTTTCTCTATATGCGTCGCGCCCAAATCTATATGCGCCGCGCCACTTTGGAGGTTGTTTTGAGGTACCCGTAGGAGTCCAAATTGTGCCCAAGTGTGCTTGTTGGAAATCTTGGCCAGTGTAATTTTCAACTCAAGTGGAATTTCGGAATTTGGTGCTCATTTTCCCCTCCAAATCTTCATTCTCCCAAGATTGCTTCCTGTGTGTCAAAATAGGGGTAGAGAGGTCATTTTTTGAGTGTTTTTGACCTCCTAGGGACTCAAATCATGCCCAAATTTCTTGTCCATGCACTAGCAGGCATGATTTTTCATGTTGAATCCAAAAATGCAAGCCATTTGTGATTTGGAGCCCCCAATCCTAAGCGTCGTGCTAGTGGCGCGGCGCACAGGGAGAAAAACCCTGTTTTGTGACCAAAAATTTGTCATGTGACCAAAATTGCCCCAAATTTCTTGAAATTTGGGCTGGAGATCCTCTATGAGGTGTTATGTTGGGCCACAAAGGCTTCAGCCAAGATTCGAAGTCGATCTTGCTCTTTTTTCCTCTTTTGCCTCTTTGTCGCTTTGCTCAATTTTGCCTTCAAACTCCTTATCCAAGCCTTTGAACTCATGTTTCGTGCCTTGTAGTGATAAACCATCCAATTCAACATGGTTTTGTCCTTGTCAGCCTTTTCTAGCAGTCTCTCAATGTGGATGTTGATACGCTCGAGCCAAGACTCACGGTCATTGTTAATCTCTTCCTCTAATGGAGTGAGCTCAATCCTCCTATGCTGGGTAGCTTGGCGATTCTCACGGATGTTTTGCAGCTCCATGATCTCATGCTGGTCCTCAAGCTATTTTCTCCTCTTCTCCAAATACCTAATAATCCATTTGGCCCTCTCCAAATTGAGTGACAAGTCTTGGATATCCGTTTTCTGCTCCTGGATGGTCCTCCTAAGTTTGGCACTCTCCACATATGCATCATCATCATGAATGAGGATGAAGTCGGCCTCCTATTCACCTGATGACCCCTCGTCATGCATGGGACTCTTGCCCTTGTCCTGTACCTATGTTGCTAATGTCGGAAGCGAGGTCCCTTCCACCCCGAGTGGAGATAACACTCGCTTTACTGCTGCAAACAAATGTCTACTGCCTCTCTGATAGGTGATGAATACTGGCATAGTGGTGGTCTCATGACGCTCATACTAATGAGAAGGACCACCTGTCTCATGTTCACCCTCTAATGATATCTGTCAAGTGCTGAAGAGGTCACGGGAGATGAAGTCATCCCAAGTAATTCCCTGCAATCCCAACTGATGATCCACCAAAACCTTAATAAGAGAAAAATGATAAACACTATTAAGTTGCTACTGTGGGGTCTTGTGCTGCATGAAGATGTTCATCCTCTCTATGTTCCTGCAAATGAAATATGGGATGTTCATCATCCGTACCTTGGTAAAGTGCATGAGCAACCTGATGTGATAGGAATACAGATGAGAGAACCTCCCCTCACAGCTGAAGTACTTCATGATCAACTTCATGAGTGGAGCGTATTCATCTTTCAAATAACTGAATGGAAAACGTTTTTGGAGCTACCTCAAGAAACTGGCCTTAATGTAAGGCTCATAATGTTGCCTATCCACCTTCTTTTTCTTGTGCCACTATTCTCCAACATTTGGTATGCTGGTTGCTAATGAGACAGTTTTGGTTGTTAGTGTGAAGGTTACACCGGCCAAGATAGAGTGACCTCCATGTAAGTGAAGCACAAAAAGACGGGCCAACTCATGATGAACTCTAACATTAGCCACCCTTTGAAAAAACTCAAAACATGATAGATGCTGGAAACATGACATGGCAAGAGGGCAGGCCTACAATTCAGTGAGGGTGGTTGGCTCATCCCTAACATGTTTTCCACTTTTGTGATGTCTCTGGGGAGCTTGTTCTTCTGAGGATGAATCACTTTGGGTTTCCATCTCATACTCCGATGAATGCTCAGAGGCCATGATTGTTGTATGTGTACTGTGCTTGGACTGCCCTTTGATGATGATATGAAGCTAGGTGTTGTTGTGATATCTGCCACCAAGGGGAACAATGCAAAAAGGGAGTGTTAGGAAGGAGAATAATATGATGGGATATGGGTTATGAGGGAAATTTTGTTCAGGGATATGTAGGAGGGTTTGGGGATTTTTATAAGGTACGGTTTTCGAGTGTTATGTTGACAAATAAGAGAAGGGGATAGGGAATAGGGTTTTGGTAATATTTTAGGGTAGGGAAAATGGGGGAAAATGGGATAGGGAGGAAGGGAACAGTGGGAAGAAGGGGAAAAATGAGAGGTGAAAGAGGAGCCTTGGCATCAATACCACAAGTTTGCAACCCTAGCAACAATGGCTTTGATTTTTTCTAGTGGTTGGCTTTATGAGTTTTTGTTGTAACCATAAATAACCGTGAACCACCATAACATTCACAAAAATACATGAGCCATCAAGATTTAGAGCCTACCTATCGATTTGAGGAGTTTCAAAGGTGACTTGAGGCAATTTGGCACAATTTTGGGCCTTTGTGGGTGTGCACCGTGCTCTATATATGCGTCGTGCCATTGTATTTTTACTACTGCGGGGTCGCGCTCTATGCGCCGCACCCTCCATGTGCATCGCGCCCCTCTATGTGTGTGCCACGCTCCTGAAAATGACTCCAAACTCACTCCAAACGTGTGCTTTGCACTCTCAATCACTTTTCTATGTTTCTCTATGACCTTGATTTGCACAATGGCTTTGTTTGCTTGTGAAATTAATTTATAAAGACATTGGGAGTCATGGGTTTGATTTTTGCTTTCTCCAAAACCCATTATGCTAATGTTTTGTTTTGACACTTTTCACTTATTTAATGCAACACCGAAATTCACTTTTCCCTTTGAATTTTTAGCTAAAATGATGAAACAAAATTTTGGCACTTTTGCAAGGGTCGCATGACATGGCGTTTGGCCAAGGAAACCATGACTACACCTAAAAAAATCAACTAGAGACTTTTTTGAAAATTATCACAAATGACACACTGTTTGACTTTTCTTCAAAACAGAGTTTTGAAGAACAATCGTAATCTGTCAACATGACGATGAAAATCTCTAAATCATAACTTTGTAAGGGCCTCCCTCTGGCCTGTGTGGCTTTATTGGTCATGTTTGAAGACCAAATTGACTAATCCCTAGACCTAATGACTGAAAATGACTCATGTCCATTAAAGGATCGAACATTGACTGTCATGGACTTTAGTGAACATTGACGAAAAGACCTAAGCCAGCAGGTGCCAGACATGAGGGGAAATGACTAACAAGACCTTTTCCGTCATATTACGGCATGCCCCTAGGAGAATGCAGCTGGAGTGAATGGATCAAGACACCTAAAAATGAAATGCAGAAAGAGTTTTGATCTCTAACGAGGACTGACAAGACCGACTCTAACACCACCTACACATGTGGTGGTTGATTCATATGATATTTTTTTCACTTAACCACTTACCTCATTATTGTATCCTTTGATTTATACCTTCCCATTCTACTGTGAACTTTACATATAGTCAACATATATCCCCCTAGGAGACAATCTCAAAGACTAAGAGGTCTTTGATCTAATTTTCTTGTTAGACACAACATCACACCTACTCAACAAGTCATGATCCTTACCCCTATCTTGACCTTAGTTTTTTGTCTCACATTCTCTTGTTCCCCCTCATCCTTGAGGGGTATTATTACATTTAGTCCTTTCTCATGTTACTTAGCCCAACCTCATCATATTTTTACTATGGTTTTAGTTAATCTAGGAACTAATTCCAGAGATAATTCGAGAGATAGTGTAAAAATTGGAGTTAACGTAGAAGTCAATGCTAGAAACAATGTAGGAACTATTTTTACCTTGCATTTTCTTCCTTACATGTCTAGTTTAAACCTTCAATATTTGAACCATATTAACAATGATCCTCTCCACCATAATCCTTCTTAGCCCACTATTCTAACCAAATTACCCTTTTCCAATCCCAAAGTTAGAATATAACCCCAGAGAGGGCCCTTCTAACCACATCCAGTATTTCCACATATGGTGTTCTTCCAAATCCATCACGGAAGCCTAAATTAGGTTTAGGTTATTCAAATTCACCCTTGTAGATTCTACAACTAGATGGTAGGTTGATTATTTTCATAACACCCATCACATATTTGTGTATATTGCAAATGTTTTCCTCTCCCATTTCTAGTTACTAGCCCACCATGATGTTGGCATGGAAATTCTAACTAATTTGCTCGAAACCACTACTACTCACATTAAGGATCACATCCAATAGTGATGGCAGATGCATAACATATGTATTCCCCCAAAGATTATCATTTGTTCTTTGTAGATTGATTTCTTAAGTCCCTTAATCCTCCCATAATTAAAGAAATAACCATGACATTCCCATGAACCAAGGAAGAATCCATTTACATGTATCAGTAATATGATTTTATTTATGCCCAATCAGATTGTTCTTATACCCTCCTCCTACATTCCTCTTGCTCTCATTTAGGTGACTTGTTAGCACTATGAGAATCCCATGAAACCAATGGTGTCATTTTATCTATCTCATATAACTAACCACATCCGTATCCCTCATTATATGGAAAATATGTACAACCTCATGGAAGTGTGAGTACTTCATATTTCTACCCAACTCTTGATCCATCTTTCCTCTCATCTCAAGTACGTACTATCACCTCTTATGCTTCACCCCATCCACTAAGCATGAGTATGGGAAAATTGTAATAATTCCTCTTGTATTGTGACCATAATGAATCCATATCTCCTTCATATCTTAGTATCCCATCCCTCTAATATATATATATATATATATATAATATATATATATATATATAATATAATATATATATATATATATATATATATATATATATATATTAATATATATATATATATACACCAATCACTTGGTGGTCATCCTACAACTCCTTTATAAGGGTATTTGTATTGTTAGTAAAACATCCCCAATCCTCCTAATCAAAATACCAAAAAGAGGAATAGGGGGAGGGGAAAAACACACAAAATAAAATGAAATATGGTAACCATGGTCAACAACCTAATACCAACACTTGGGGCACCCAAAACACTAACAACCAAACACTAGGAACAATACCCAACTAAGTTGTGGAAGAATATTAGGACAAACAAATATTGCAGTAATTGTGTTATCTATGAACATTACACTCATGAATGTCCTCTCTTACCTGTGATGCACCATGCATGCTAGGTAGTGGAGGATTCTAAGTGATGTAACTAATCCCCTCACCCTTCCAATCAATAGTCACCTTCTCAACCAACCATGTTGAGGAACCCATTTCCTGCATAGGGCTACACAGGCACACCAAAATTTAACCCTTCCATGCTACCTCCCATTCCCAAATAACCTAGGAATGGGACCTACCAAATCTTTTACATGTATTCTAGTGATGTTGGAAACCTTATCTTATTGATGTGATCTCCATCTGAGACCAACTAATTGAGTTATATGAGCTTCTTTCTTCCAACAATGGATTTACATATCCCTCAACATAGTGTTGACTCTTAGCACGTTATACCAAACATACCATTAAGAAGAAATAACACACTACCCATGTGTGGGCCTCTCATAATTACAACATAATTTATGACTTAGCTCAATTCCTTATGGTAATGTTGGCTTTATAAGTCCTCCAAACTTGTCCTACACAATATAAGTCATTACTATCTTCACTGGGTCTCTTTGACTTTCAAAAGATCAAATGGTTGTATATGACATCATTAAAGCTAAGAAGCCTTAATTACCCCTTTCGATATCCTTGCAAATTATAGTATCAATAAATAATGTCATCATCCAATGGTATATTGTTGATTAAGGCACATCCACATCTGTGATGTTTTCCAAGTTTAGAAGAATTTAAGCTCAATTGAACATATACCATCTAAGATCACCCTTTGTGTGTATGATGGTATGCCTTCTCAACCTAAATAGTTGTACCAAAATCATCCTTATAAGTCACAGGAAAATAATTACTACTTTACATTGAGGCTATTTATACTCCTTTAGACTATAACCTTCTCTTAGGTCATAGCTTTATGTATGCCATAAAGGTTGTTTTCTCTTTTATTTATCATACCATGGTATTCCATCATAATGGGAAGATAGTCACAATTGACCAACTTAAATACTATGTTACCAATAATCAAGTAAATCCTTAGAACATCCTTTCTTCTCTGGGTGGAAATCAAGTCATCTCTTTGCTTTCCAACATTAGCCTTGGGGTTTACAACGACTGTACTTTTCTTAGTGCTTATTATGGTCCTCCACCTATCACCAAAACACCAAGGCCATCTCATGTGTGCATAATGCCCTCGTCCCAAAATTATCATTGCCTTGGGAGTTTCTCCTCACAACTAGCTCCTCAACACTTCACTCCTACATTTTTAACACCTCTATTTGGGGGCACTCCCTATGGACACTATTGATTTAGCCAAATTCCATTGACATTTCCCCCTCATAGAATAGTGAGTACACCAACCATAGTCATGTTCAATTTTCCCAAACTCACCTTATAGATTCTAGTTCCTTATTTGGATCCCCAGCTACCCTCTACATAAACTCTTACATGGCTTTGACACCTATTAATCCCATTGCCACAATACATGTAACTACTACAACACCACACAATCTGATCCTAGTTCTACTCTAGCCAAGAAAGTATTTGAAAAAGGGGGAAATCCAAGATTGAAAGAGGGAAATAATAAGATAGACCATGATATGCCCACCTAGACTCATTTTCCTAAACTCCCACTTCCATGTGTCTTTATGCCAAATCCCTAGACACACTACTAATATTTTACTTCTGATTTTGAGCTTAAGTCCCTTCTTAGCATAAATGATATGGAGGCTTATCCTCCCATTTTGATGGTTCAATTCACACATCCTAAACCAACCAAATAGATACAATCCTTATGGATAAAACATCCCTATGCTCTGTGCAAAACATATGGCCATTATTTTCACCATTGTCCCAAAGTACCTCATTTTTGTGACGCCCATGTTTGTCGTAAGAGTATTGAATTCCACTCACAGTGGAACATCCACTCTAGTAGTTGAGTAACTTACCATTCATTGTGAGAGGTTTATCCATGAGACATGAACCTATCGTTTTCTTCCTAATGTACATGTGGAAGAGAGTGTCATTCAAATCTGATATCTCTCAAAGATCAATTTCATCAATGAATCCTTCTTTCTTTGATATCATGCACCATAACATCCCAGTATTCCTTTTCTCATTTTTGTATCAACATTGGTGAAGCCTTCATCCACCTAATTTCATTCTACCTTGGTGGGTGTCATGTATGTGAACTTGTTGATGATGCTAGAAATCTGTCAACCAAGGGGG
Organism: Pinus taeda; assembly: GCA_000404065.3. Classification (NCBI taxonomy): domain Eukaryota; kingdom Viridiplantae; phylum Streptophyta; class Pinopsida; order Pinales; family Pinaceae; genus Pinus; species Pinus taeda. The sequence continues at coordinate 109,344 of APFE030517979.1, read as the reverse complement.
GTATCCCCGATGTGAATTAGAACTCACACCATTTGGAGTAGGAGCCCCATCTGGAGTATCCGTCGACCACCATAACTCAAAGGTTTTCCGTAGCTGCAATGAATAACATAAGAGAGTATGCAGATAACCTTTGAAATCAATAAGTAAGTTGACATTTTGAAACAGCAATTGCAAATTGTAAAAGGAGACTTTCACGAGAGGAGAGAGAGGAGAGAGTCTCTAGAAGGAAGTAATAGTATTAACCTAATAGAGACACATGAGAGGATGAAAATATATGTTTGTTATCTAGAAAAGTAGTTCACATATATAGGATTAATTACTAAATAAAATAAAACACACATTCAACAAGATAAGTACCAAAGCCACCGAAATATTTCAATTTCCTCAGTACATGTGAACAAAGCACATACCGCAAAAATATAAAGAATATTCTCACTATATTCAAAATCAAGGCTTCAAAATGTGTTGGCTCATCAACTTATGATTATTAGGTGAAATATCCAAGTACACAGACACAATGGTGAGCCACTAGCTCCAATAATGGAACATTAAGTCACGTCTTTCTTCTCCAAAGAATGATCTTCTCTCCTATGCTAAGCTAGAGAAGCCAAGGCTAGCTATCCAAATGCTAAGCCTCAAAAATCCATTTTCTTGAGTTGTGAGGGTGCATTTATAACACAAGGAATGACCTTTCACATATCCATGACTCTTGAGCTCCCCTAATGACTCTTAGGCTTCTAATGTGACCTTTGAACTTCCATATGACTTTTGGACCTTTCCTAAAGACTCTTTTGTCTATATTTCACTATGTGACTTTTCATATTCCACATATGACTCTTGGACTTCCACACATTACATTTTATCCTTTCCTTTTGATAATTACATCATTACATCCATAAAATATGTGGCAAGACACATTGACACACATGACATTGTGATGGCACAAGTACAAGTCACGACTTGACAATGATGACATGGACTTCATGGTGAAGTGGCAATGACAAGTTGTTTATATTGTTGCTTTGTCTTTAATTTTCATGAGAGGTATGCTCAGTACTTCATCTTCATGAAATATTTTCTGTGTTCATCATCTTCACCCTCCAAGGGGTTGAATGGTTGTTGAGCCTCATAATTACCCTCTCCTTGACATTGTTTCTCACCTTTTTCCCTCACTTTCTCATAAGTTTACAGACCCAATCAATGATAAATGTTAGGTTTTGTCTTAAGGAAAGCATTAAAACGATAACCATATTATATTTTCATGTTCTTAAGATTTGAATAGATTTTTTTAAATCAGCTACAGAATGCGACCTATTCTGCAACTAACTATGGATTTTGTAGCTACTCTCATGGTTTGGCAGGTTCCATGTGTCAAATGAAGAATTGGACCACATGGGCAATTCTAGAATCATCTCTACATGGATTTTATCCTATTCACTTGATCTAGATCGACGGAAAAGCAATCCTATGGTCATGGTCAAAGATGGAGTTAAATTATGTTATACGGAAGTAGTAGGACCCTTGATTTTCTGTTTCATAGCTAATCAAGAGTCTAAAAGTTCTGTTGCAAGTTTAATTTGAATTAGCCACCTTTAGCTTAAATAGTCCTATTGCAATTCAAATTATCCACCTGTAGCAAGTTTTTCTCATAAACAGTCATGTTAAATTTAATTTGAATTAGATACCTATAGCAGGTTTATCTCATAAACAGTTATGTTATTTTCCTATAAATATCAGTTGCATGGAACCAAGAAGTAGTTAGAATTTAGAAGGAATTACGTTTAGTTCAGCCTTTTGCTGATACTCTATATTCATACTTCGTTTTTCATAATACAAACTTCATGTTTCCAATGAGCATTTAAAGTGAATCCTTAACTAACTAGTGTTCCAGCCACATCAGTTGCAAAGGGCCCCTACACCGAAGGAGGTTTTTCATTTGTTATTTTTAGTTCAGTTTCCATTACTTTGTTTTTTAAGCAAATCTGTTTTTTTTTTAAATTAAGATGATACTTCATTTCAGTTTTTAATCAGTAGCATAATGGTAGATTACCACTGTGCAACCTTGTTCTTCTAAGATATCTTGTGGATAAAAACGACTTTGTTTCCAAACTGAATTAAGATTGAAGTAATAAGAATACATAGTTGTTTAGTTTTTTTACTATTTTCTCATTCATTTTCTTAGAACAAAAATTTCAATTAACTATGTTAATGGATGTTTTCAAAAGCCATTTCAAGATTATGATGATCCTAAACTAAATGGTTAAATGTCTAATTCATATGGTGATTGAATTTACTTAGTACATTGTTATTTTCCTAGGAACTTAGGAACTAAGGTATAATTGATTTCTTGCACAACACTTCAAGAGGGTAATGCTTCACATTTGAATGTTGGAGAAAGTAAAAAATATATTAGTTGTTTATAGTTAGTTTTACATGATTTTACCTTTTTGCTTTTAGATCCTCACTTAGTTGCATCACTGATATTCCAATAATCATTTCAAGGAGATTGATTTAATCATATTCCTAAAATTGAATGGTTGAATGTTTATGAATGAAATTACTAAGTTTCATTCTTGGTTTTAAGAATTAGATCCATAGATTAGGACTAATGGTAAATGAGATAGATGTTCTATTTTTATTGGGTTCTAACTAGCCAACAGTTCTTGGTCCATTTTCAGGAAACTAGATTAATTTAGAAACATTTAGATTAATTTAGGAACATTTCCTTTCATTTAAAATTCATTAGATTCACTTAAATTTTCTCATAGTTTTAGGTTGTACATTCTTAGACATCAAAGAACAGAACCCTCCCAAAAACAACATAAAACACAAAATAATGAGGTAAGAAAAAGGTTAATCTAAGCACATATAGTGCACCACACTTCATCAATTTACAAACCTCTGTCATAATTTATGCAAGAAGTAGGACACTAAATTGATCAAACATTTTGGCGCCGTTAATGGGGAAGTGTAATTAGGTAACCTCATTTCTTACATCTAAAAAATGATATGAGTAGAGAAAGAGACTCTAGGGGTAGATTCATAGCTAGAGGCAGGAGTTCAATTCCTACAACACTAGTTACTCCACCAAGACCAAGAAGTGATAGCTCCATCTCAAACTCATATTCCTAACCATATACTTCCTGAAGTTCTAAGGTCAAAAATCTAATTAAGAGGATCTCCTAATTCATCTACTGAGGCAGTCTGAGAGGAAGAAAATCTTGGATCTCCAACAGAAGGAGTAGCCTTTTTCACCTCTACAGGGGAACATATTTTAGTTGAACAATTAGAAATTCCTAGTGGAGAAGGAGAAGTAGAACCTTTCTTCCACATACCATTGATAGAGGAACCAGAGGAAGAGCAATTAACCTTGCAGGTTGAATCTTATATTAACTCTGAAGAAACTATAATGGCGGGAAGAGAAGAAGGAGACGGAGTTATAAATGGAGAATTTACACTATTTGGAGGAGGAAGAGGTAGAGGAAGAGGTAGAGGAAATAATGGAGAAGGTAGAGGAAATAGGGAACTTGATAATTATTTTGGATTCCCTATAGTTAATGAAGGCAAAGATGCCACAATGAAAAATATCTCACCTTCTGTCCTCCCAAATTTTCATGGATTAAAAAGTGAATATCCTGAAACCTTTTTATTTGAATTTGAAGTCTTCTGCAGAACTTATGATTATTACAAGACTCTCAAAAACTCAAATTGTTTCCTTCAACATTGAAAGGAGCTGCCTTAAAATGGTTCATTGGATTGGTCACTCAGTCTATTAGAACATGGAATGACATGAAGAAAGCATTTTTGGACAGGTATTTGGATTATTGCATGCCTATCAATCACAAATATGAAGTGTTTAAAATGATGCAAAGAGAGGATGAAAATTTGGAGGATTTAATTAAAAGATTCAACTATAACATAAAAAGAGCAAAAATGGAAAGCTTAGATCAAGATACCTTAAAAGCTCTTTTATTAAAAGCCATTAGAAATTAGTAGATAGACATTCTTAACATGATGGGGAAGGGAGATATCTCAAACTCCCATTAAGTGACATTGGAGAATTATGTGTTCATCTCTCAAGAGGAAAATCCAAAACTGGATCAGTGAGTAGGGCAGAAATTGGAAACATGCTTGATGAATTTAAAATAGATATTCTAGGGAAACTTAGTGAACAGATAGATACCCTTAAACTATAAAATAAGTAGAAAGCCAAGATTGGTGCTTTAGATATTTTCTATCCCAAATGCAGAAAGAAACATGCTTTAAGAGAATGCCCTTTGGATGCAAATATCATAGATACTTGTGTGATTTGTTTAGAAAACCATGAGACCAAGAGTTGTCCTTCAATTCTTGGTCTTAAGGCTATTTTTCAAGAGGAAACAATTTCAAATCCAACAGAATTTCTTTGCTTTGCCTCTAGAAGACCTTGGTAGGGGCCAAAAAACCAAGGTTTTAACAACCAAATGTATATTTAGCTCCCACCAAATTGGAATTCTTGGCAACAACCTTGGCCTTAATCTCAATCTCAATCTCAACCTTGGGCTCAATGAGTGAAAAATCCCTATGGAATATTCTCTCAATACTATCAATATCCTCCATCATATCCAAACTATCCTCCCCAACAAATTCCTCAACAAAATCAACAACCCCAACTTAAAAACCAGAATCCTCAACTTTCACTTCCATTCCCATAGAGACCAAATCAGTTACCTGCCCAGCCATTACCAAACCCAACAATAAAAATCCCCAGAATACTTATATGGTGGAACGACAACAATTTCCAACTTATATGATCACTCCTTTAGATCTCAGTGATGTCCAACTAAGATCAGGTGGGATATTATAAAAGAAAAGGCCTTCTATAGTTATTCAAGAGCAAGACAATTCTGAGGAAGATTCTCTACAGCCAAATAAAATTTTTGAAGAAACATCTTTTCAAAACCAGAATACTGAAAATGAAAAACATAAAGAACCAAAACTCAACTCCTATCATAGAGAAACCACTAGTATCTACTTCTACACCCCCTTTTCCTGAAAAATTACAAGTTGGTAGAGGGGTAGAAAATCATATTATGTTGCCTAATTATGATTTTCTAGATGAATTGAAAAATGTTTGTATCAAAATCCCTTTGTTACAAGCCATTAAGGAGATTCCAATTCTAGCTAAAACAATAGAGTTGAGCATGAAGAAACTAGGAATAAAAACAAAACAAATAAAACGAATTCAGTTGGCAGGAAAAATAGCAAACATAATGATGGGAAAATTTGCGATACAAAAATACGTAGATCCAGGAAGTCCAGTTGTAAAAACACATATCAATGTAGTTGAAATTCCAAATACATTGATTGATTTAGGAGCAACAATAAACATCGTGAGCAAACAAACCATGTAACATCTCAAGCTTCCTAATCTTCTTTATACACCTACATTACTGCAATTGGAAGATAGATCTATAATCAAACCAGATGATGTGTTAGAAGATATTTCAGTGTCCTTAGACTCTTGGGAGTACCCTATTGATTTTATGATCTTAACCCCTAAGAACAATCTAGGAGGACATCTACTTATATTAGGAAGACCTTAGTTGGCTACATCTGATGCTTTCATTAGCTGTAGATCTGGTGATGTGTATATCTTTGATGGTAATTCAACTAAGAAACTCACTCTATATCCTCCAACAAGAACAATCACAGAGATAGATGACAAAGAATGGATTGATGATGAAAATGATATTCAACCTCTCTTTACTATTTCAACCATTAGTGAAGATAGTCAAATCTCAAATACAATGGAAAATTTTGAATCATCTCCAGAATATGAACATGATCAATTTCAAGAAAAATCCAACATTGAATATTTTTCATCTAGGAAGATGTCTCTTTATTCTATGCAAGAATTTGGTAGCTCTACAGTTGAAATCTTTCTAGAGAAAACATTGAACATAAACAATATCTTGGAAAAATTACAACAATAAAAGCTAATCAAAACATTACAACAATATTCTTCTACATATGCATGGGAATACACTGACATGAAAGAAATTAGTCCTAGTATACATCACATCTACATTGAGGAAAATTTTAAACCAATCAGACAACCTCAAAGAAGGATGAATCCAAATCTTAGGGAAATTGTGAAAGAGGAGTTGCAAAAATTGTTGAATGTAAAATTCATTTACCCAATTTTAGACAGCTAGTGGGTTTCTCCTCTAGTGATTGTGCCTAAAGAGAATAGTAAATGGAGGGTATGTATTGATTATCGAGAATTGAATAAAGCTACCCTAAAAGATCATTTTCCTTTGCCCTTTACAAATCAAGTGTTAGATACATTAGCAGGTAAGAAGTATTTCTCATTTTTGGATGGTTTTAGTGGTTACAATCAAGTTCAGGTAGCACCTGAAGATCAATATAAAACCACATTCACCTGTCCATGGGGAACTTATGCCTACCAAGTACTTCCTTTTGGATTGTGCAATTCACCTGCAACATTTCAAAGAGAAGTAGTAGGAATTTTTTCTGATCTAATACATGATTGTGTAGAGGTGTATATGGATGACTTTATAGTTTATGGGAATACATTTGAAGAAGCTTTAGAAAATTTGGAAAAAGTTCTTAAAAGATGTAAGGAATCAAACTTTTCACTAAGCCATGAAAAATGTTTAATGATGTTTACAAAAGGCATTGTTTTAGTACATCACATTTTAGGAGATGGAATTAAAGTTAATAAATCTAAAGTTGAAGTCATCTCTAAATTATCAATTGCAAATTGTCAAAAGAATGTTAGAAGTTTTCTAGGATTCACAGGATACTATATAAGGTTTATAGAAAATTTCACTAAACTAACATCCCCACTCTTCAAATTACTCACCAAAGATTGTGAAGTTAATTGGAATCTTGATTTCCAGTTGGCATTTGAGACTTTAAAAGCAAAAATTTCTGAAGCACCCATCTTAAGAGGTCCAAATTGGAAACTAAATTTTCATATTTCAACAGATGCTTTAGATACAACTCTGGGAGTTGTGTTAGGATAAAAATATTGTTGGCATTATGACACAGGTTTAGCGCTATGACATAGGTGTTGTCCTTGATGGCAACTCACTCAAATGAAATATCATAGTTCAGGCTCTCAGAATGAAAGAAAAAGAGATATACACATGTTCCTCTTAACCAAGTCACATATACATGCGGGTTCGACAATCAAAAGGCACGTATACGTATGCATGCACTTTCATGCAAGGAAAAGCTCGTACATGTGGGAAAACTTATTTTTGGTCCATGGTATTTAGTCCTTGGTATTTGAACCTATGGCTTTGGACCATGGTATCTCGTCCGACGTGTTGAACCCAGGTATTGGGTCCATGGTATTAATTCTCTATGCTTTTGGACCATGGTTTTGAGTAAGGCCTATGACTATAAAAAGGGGGAAGAGATCATTAGGCAAAGTGATTCACTCAAGTATTGAATATCTTATGAAGAGCAAGATCTAGAATTGGGTTATGGTGCATAGCTAGATCTGAACCAAGGAGGAATCTGTATGCTAGAAGAAGGATAATTTCTATTGTTGGGTCAATATCTTAAGGCTTGAATAGTAGTATCTTTGTGTGATTTTGATCTGTTATATTTGGTGCATGACTTGATCTATAAATCTGATAATCTGGGTATAACTGATGTCTGAATAAGTGAAAAGGGTAAATTATCTTTTATAGATCTGTACATAGGTTCGGCACAGTAGAGGCATGTATACATGCTGGTTCAATAAGTCAAAACAATGTATACGTTGGTTGGCCTTAATACAGAAGTGTATGCACATAGGTTCTACATATTGAAGTAGCCTACGTCTCATGAAATATGTTTTAGCTACCTTTCTTTATTGTTGCAGTGTTCTGGGTTCAGGATTGCTTTTTGGTTACTGTTACTGTTTTATGGGTGCAGCATTCAGAGAAGTGACTATTTGATTCAGTTTTTTTTGGTGCAAAAGAAATTGGTTGATGCACATACATTTGATTTTTGATTGATGTTATTTATGGATCCAGTTTGAAAATTTATGAAACGTGGTCCTTGGAAGAAAAGAGAAGGTTGTAGCCTTCTGTAAGTCAGCACCTATGTACTAGTACATCTGCTAGTACAAGAGCTAAGGGGGTTGTGGCTTCCTTCTAGGAGAAGCTGGAGAATGAGAGAAGGTTGTAGCCTTCTGTAGGTAGAAGCCTATGTATTGGTATAAGACTGCACCAGTCCAGATATATTGTAAAAAGAATTTTCTTATTAAAAGAAGATAGAGACGAATTGCAGCAAGTGGTTTTCACCCACATTGGGTTTCGACCTTATATCTTGTGTCCATGTGTGTGATGATCTATTTTGTTTTACTACACCTACTTACTGTTCTTATGGTTAATGAAGTTTTGATGCACTGATTAAAGATCAACATTTAATGAATCAGAAGTTTACTGATATATGATGGTTTCTTTAGACATAGTAGTGTATATACACAGTTTCCCATAACTGAAGTAGCGTATACAAATCTGATTGTGAAATGAAAAATAATTGATTTGATAATACTAATTCACCCCCCCTTCTCGGTATTATTTCTAAAAAAGATTTGATCCCCTATGCCATCTATTACACAAGAAAGAATTTGACCCCCACTGAGTTAAATTACACTATAATTGAAAAAGAATTCTTAGTTGTTGTTCATGCTATCAATAGGATTAGACATTACATAATAGGCTATGAAACCTTTGTTCATACAAATCACTCTGCAATTAGGTACTTAATGAATAAACCTATTACTAATGGCAGAGTTACAAGATGGTTATTACTCTTGCAAGAATTCAACATCTCTGTCCTAGATAGACCTGGAAAACAAAATATGGTTGTTGATTTCTTGTTTAGAATTCAAAATATCAAGGATGACACTCAGTTGAAGATGAATTTCCAAATGAATATCCTTTTGCAGTAACTACTCAGACCCCTTGGTTTGCAAATATTGCCAATCACCTAGTCACATGAAAATTACCTTCACATTTGTTGCCTAAGGAGAAAAGAAAAATCATTCAAAAAAGTGCAAGTTACTCTCGGATTACCAATGAATTGTATAAAACAGGTCCAGATCTCATGATTAGAATATGTGTTCGAGAATATGAAATGCTTGAAATTCTTAAAGCATGTCATGATGAACCTTGTGGTGGACAGTTTTTTGACAAGAGGACAACCTATAAAATCCTTCATTTAGGATATTGTTGGCCCTCCATCTTCAAAGATACCAAAGAATATGTCAAAAGGTGTGATAGCTGCCAAATGGTAGGAAAAATTGCTCCTTCGGATGAAATCCCACTACAAACTCAGGTACTCATTGAACCTTTTGAAAAATAGGCCTTGGTTTTTTTTGGACCAATTAATCCTCCATCTAAATAGAGGAAGCATATTTTGGTATGCACTGATTATTTCACTAAATGGATAGAGGCTAAAGCATTACCTTTTGCTAATGAATGGATCAACACCAAGGAAAACAACAAACGAAAAGGTTAAGTTCTAAAAAGGTAAAGTACAAAAATTTATTTTAAATAGCAAGGTTAAAACATAGAGTATATATAATGTGGATATTCATATGTTTCCTTGACAAATCATCATTTGATTTGATTTCAATCTCCATCATACTACATATCCGCCACATCCTCCATATTTTGTCACATAACGGTCCATAATTAATTCCCTCATTGTTATTAATGGTCATGATTACGACATGACATACTTGTCCATGTTTCTCCAAAACCCCTACCATCTACTTATTTCATACAAACCCATAGTTGATTTCACCATATTCACAGCCAATTCATTTTGTAAAATCGGGAAGGGTAATTCTGAAGGTTGAAGAACTCTGCATAGTAGAAGGCATGGGGTTAATTGTCAAAATAGAACCAGTAGGAGTAAAGTACATGGAAGGATACCCATAGCTCAAAGAAATGTTGCAGAAAGCTTGATGGCTTAAATTCATCAAGAAATTTGATGGTTTTCATAAGTAGATTACAAAATCCTTTGCTTGATCTTTTTATGGCACAGAGGTAGAAATTGGAGATATCAAGTTTGCAGGGACTAAGTCATTCATGACCGAGGCTATAGAACTTCCAAGGCATGGGGAAAGATGGTTAAAGAACAAGGGGTTCCACAATGAATCATGGAAAGTAATACTCAAAAAACTAAGTATGGATGTCTCTGTTTTTAGGAAAGGTATTCCCATTTCAGCTCTTAAAGTAAGTGGAGGAACATGCTCTTGGTTTTACATAAATTTATAACTTGTGAGGGGAGCTTTGGGTGCATGTACGTCTACCATATCCATTTACTGATGAATTTCTTAGAAAATGGAGAAATCAATCTTCCTTTCCTCCTGCTAAATAGTTAAAGAAGGATGGCCTCAAATGTGCAAAAGAGAATACATTTCCTAGATACAACCATGTATCATCATGGGCTAGTAAAAATATTGGTTGAGTTTCATTTAAAAATCATAGGAGATATCTGGGAGGATTTCCTCATTAGAAACTATTTCCAAGAAGCACCAGAGTCACCTAAAGAAGATAATGTCAGAAAAAGTAGGAGAAAGAAGACTGGTATAACTATTAAAAATAGACATGAGGCTTCATTGCAGAAAGATGATGAAAGCTTAATCTCTGAAGAACTGAAAGAAATAAGGAAGAAAATCAAGGCAAGAGGGAAAATAAGAAAGGAGAAAAAGGTCACAAATGAGGAGAATGTAAGTCCTCCAAAACTTAGAAGCAGCTCTAGGCTCCGAGGTTTGGTAAAGAAAATATCATCAAAAGGGACAGAGTTTATAAATTTATACGAGGAAACCCCAGAAACATCTCCTGTTAACATCTCTTTTGCACACAGTCCTCGAAATTCTCCTATTCATCATTTTGAAGGTATCCTAAGCAGAAGATCTCCAGGCATAGACCCAGTGCAGCAACAAATATATGACTATATAGAATCACTGGAGAAGAGAAATTCACAAAAAAACAAACAAAATGGACAAGGAAATTCACAATAATACCATTTTACATCTAGGACTGTGGTATAAGAAAAACAGGAAATTGAAAAGAAAGAATAAGATTTTGAATGGAGTAGTCATTAACCTTAAGTACAAACTTCTTATGAGAAAGCCCAGAATGACAGTCACTTCAAAGAAGAGCAAAAGAAGGAAATTGGATGTACTAGCAGAGGCGTTTGAGCAAATGCATTAAGGAGGAAGAACTCACATTTTTGGCAAATTTCATGAGTACTACCAGTTCCAGCAAAGGTGTATGGAAGAAAATGTAATGTAAAAAGACTTTTACAACTTTCCCGTTACCTAGAGGCAAATCAACAAGCCAACAACCGTTCAAAAAACCGAATGCAATGATTTTGCAGTGGGGGTATGTTGAACCTCATAATTACCCTCTCCTTGACATTTTTTCTCACCTATTTCCCTCACTTTCTCATAAGTTTACAGACCCAATCAATGATAAATGGTAGTTTTTGTCTTAAGGGAAGCATTAAAATGATAACCATATTATATTTTCATGTTCTTGCTATTTGAATAGATTTTTCCAAATCATCTATAGAATGCAACCTATTCTGCAGCTAACTGTGGATTCTGTAGCCACTCTCATGGTTTGGCAAGTTCCATGTGTCAAATGAAGAATTGGGCCACATGGGCACTTCTAGAATCATCTCTACATGGATTCTATCCTATTCACTTGGTCCAGATCGATGGAAAAGAAAGCCTATGGTCATGGTCAAAGATGGAGCCAAAGTACGTTATCCAGAAGTAGTAGGACTCTTGATTTGGTCTTTCATATCTAATCAAGAGTCTAACAGTTCTGCTGCAAGTTTAATTCGAATTAGCCACCTGTAGAAAGTTTTTCTCATAAATAGTCATGTTAAATTTAATTCAAATTAGCTACTTGTAGCAAGTTTATATCATAAACAGATATGTTATTTTCCTATAAATATTGGTTGCATGGAATCGAGAAGTAGTTAGAAGTTAGAAGGAATTACGTTCAGTTCAAGATTTTGCTGATACTCTGTATTCAGACATCATTTTTCATAATACAAACTTCATGTTGCTAATGATCATTTAAAGTGCATCCTTAACTAAATAGCATTCCAGCCACATCAGTTGCAGAGGGCCCCTGCACTGAAGCATGTTTTTCATTTGTTGTTTTTAGTTCAGTTTCCATTACTCTGTTTTTGACTATGCAGCCTTGTTCTTCTAAGATAACTTGTGGAGAAAAATGGCTCTGTTTACAAATTGAATTAATATTGAAGTAATAAGAATACATAGTTGTTTAGTTTTCTTAATATTTTTTCATTCATTTTCTTAGAACAGAATTTTCAATTAACTGTCTTAATGGATGTTTTCAAAATCCATTTCAAGATGATGATGATCCTAAACTAAATGGTTAAATGTCTAATTCATACAGTGATTAAATTTACTCAGTACATTATTATTTTCCTAGGAACTTAGGAACTAAGGTATAATTGATTTCTTGCACAACACTTCAAGAGGGTAATGCTTCACATTTGAATGTTGGAGAAAGTAACAAATACATTAGTTATTTACAGTTAGTTTTACATTCTTTTACCTTTTTTCTTTCAGATCCTCACTTAGTTGCATCACTGATATTCCAATAATCATTTCAAGGAGATTGATTTAATCATATTTCTAAAATTGAATGGTTGAATGTTTATGAATCCAATTACTAAGTTTCATTCTTGGTTTTAAGAATTAGATCCATAGATTGGGACTAATGGTAAAATGAGATAAATGCTTTGTTTTTATTGTGTTCTAACTAGTCAACAGTTCTTGGTCCATTTTCAAGAAATTAGATTAATTTAGGAACATTTAGATTAATTTAGGAACATTTCCTTTCCTTTAAAATTCATTAGATTCACTTAAATTTTCTCATCGTTTCAGGTTGTGCATTCTTAGACATCAAAGAATAGAAACCCCCCCAAAAACAACATAAAACACAAAACAACGAAGTAAGAAAAAGGTTAACTAAGCACATATAGTGCACCACACTTCATTAGTTTACAAACCTCGGTTGATACTTTATGCAAGAAATTTAGGACACTAAATTGACCAAAAAATGATATGAAGTCTTCATGTGGTCATGACCTTTGGTCTTCTATCATAGAATGTTGTCCCTTCATCTTCTCACTTGATGACCTCTTCATGGTTTCATCTTCGCAACTGTATTTTACCATAACTCCTTCTCCTTCTCTTCAATCATCATACTATCATGAAAAGATATAATACTTGCAACTAGAAATCACTCATGACAAGATGACATCAGTCTAAAAAAATGCTATTCCAACATGCTTCATGAAAATCACTAATGGAGATGGAACTCGGTATTGAATTGGGAGGAAGGCTCAGGGACTACGCAGTGCACAATTCCAGAGGTCGGGGGTGGAGGATTGAAGCTTGTGACTACGCAATGCATAGCTATTGAGGCTAACGGAGGAAGAATGTGGAGTTGAGGATCTCAACGATGTAGACTTTCCCACTAGGAATGCACAATGCTTAGTTCAGTAGAGGGAGAGGCTAAGGGATCACACAGTTGTGTAGCTCAATAAGGCAGGGAGACAACTTATTGCTTTCCACTACGCAATGTGCAGAAGGAGAATGGTTGTAGGGAAAAAATGTGCAATTATGGAGGTCAAGAGGCAATCCTTAAGCATTGTGACTACACAATGTGTATTCCTTGTAGGAAGAAATTGCACATTGTGCAGTTCTAGGAGGAAAGGGATCATCTTGAGGCTTGCTACTACATAATGCACAGTTCAAGAAGTTTGAGTGAGGCCAAGTTGATCGAATAAAGGATCTTCCAGAGTTTGACTAAGTGTGGGACCAGTGAAGTAGATATGAAACCAAGGTAATACTTGAAACATGACAACACAATCAAAACAGTCAAAGACACAACATAGAACACTCAACACTCAGAAATAACATGATCCCCTTAATGCTATGGTGAAAAAATACTCTCCTACAAGTGCGATGCTTAGGCTACACTTTGTGATGATAGTGAAAAAATTTGTATGACAACACTCAAGACTCGGGGAATATGTCTAATACACATCCTTGTGTTGAATAGGACCCATTGATACCAAATTTTCCTCTCACCATGCACTACAATTCTACTTTCAAAACATGCAACACTTCACATGCCAGAATATGACACTTGCGAAAGTAAGAAAAAAGTGCAAATGATACTTGCAAAGGCTTAAAGAAAGTGGAAGTGACACATGACAGAGTGAAGATAACATGAAAATGACACTTATCAAAGTGAATGAAATAAAAAATTACAGTTACAAAGGTCAAAGCAACACTTGAGAAAACAAAGGCGTGTCAGAGCAATAATTGAGAAAACTCACTAAAACGAAAGTGCAATTACAATCGAACTGGTGAAAACCATCAATGGATATTGTACACTAAGAGTCGATATGTATTACGCAGTACATTGTGCATGTGGATTGCATAGTCATTATCACTAGTGATTATGCAAGCCTTACCTTTAAGAGTTTCACAATGCTCATTTGAGCTTGTAGATAAATATGTGTGTTTGTGGATTCATTGTAGATAGAACATGTGTGAGAAAGTGATTTTGACACTTAGAAGAAGGCTTAATACTTTATCAAACATTATATGACCATGAAGTTATCATGGAATGAAAGGTCACAAGATCATGAGTAGGCTCCAAAATTCAAGTGTAAGAAAAATTTTTGAGGGTGTTTGTCGCAATGACAACACTTGGTGGCACACTGGTAGAACTCCATCTTATGTGCTCTGGTTTCACCCTTAAGTGCAAGGTCTTAATCTTTTAGGAAGTATTGATTTTCAATGTGGATTACCCATCTTTTCCACTTATCCCTATTAAAGATATAACCTCTTCTCTTCCTTTCTCAGCTTCAAACACATCAACATAAGAATGGTTACACCTCAACTCTTTTGTTAAGGGACAAGGATAATGATAATACTGAGTGTTTGATATTTATATCTAAGAAAAATCCTCGATGTTTCTCTACTTCCAGTGAACTTGTTCAGTACCCCAGCAGAGTCACCTCAAGGAAACATAATCATTGCTTTGCTACCAGCAGGATTTTTTAGTACCCCAACAAAGTTAATTACTTCACCTCTCTGCGCAGGAAGCCTTTCCCTTATTCACCCTTTATTTAGTTACTAATAAATGTGAAAATGAACTTATTTATTTTGAAGGTGGAAGAGGGATCTCGTATTATTTATTTTTAAGAGAGGTTGTTCCTTGTTTAAGGGATTTGAAAGATAACTGAAGTTAATATTCTCATTTTAAGTTTTCTCCTTTGCCTTCTCTACTTGGTTGAGTCGACATGGAAAATCACCATTCAATAAAAGGTTGAGTTAGAATGAAATATCCTAATAAATATATGGACTTCATAGTTCGACCAAAGGATTTTCGTGTGGAACGAATCATATTTTCCATTAAGACATGATCAACTTTAAATATATATAAACCTAAATAGAGAAGAGGTAAAAAATTAGCCAAGAAATGTTCGTCGTCCCAGTTCCCTTTTCAAATTTCACCACATTTTCTTTTGATCCAAGTGAAACAACTTTCATGCAAAGTCTTATTAAGAAAAACAAGAAAGAAACACGTAAAAAAACATGGAAACAAAATGAAAAGGACAAAGAAAATGGGGGTTGAACTTAAAAGTAACACATGAGACAAAAGTAAGAAAACAAATTAGAGAATAATGGAGAGCAAGTGATGCAACTAGAACTACTCCTTACCTAACCAAATAGAAGGTCAGGGTCAAGTATAATAAGATTTCCATTCTAACCATCGTAAATGATCCCAACCTCCAAACACAAAGATACCAAAAATTAAAGCTGATATATAATTATGTGCAAAAGAGGAGATAAGAATGTGAATAGCATGCATAAAATCTTGAAGGTCTTGTCGAATAAAAGAAAGATATGTCATAACGACTAACTTTAACCATCCAAAGAGCTTACCTTTTCGATGAAAACAATAGTCATGCAAACCTCGAAGGCTTCTTATGTATGAATCTTCATCGTTATTGTCCTTCTCGGCAAGCATTAAGAAAGATCGAAGCTTATTATTAGCAAATAGTCTTGCTAAGTAAGATGCTTCTAGCCAATCATAATTTAGTCATGAAATCCAAAAATTTCCTTTTTAAAACCCTAAAATTATTGGGAAAATGAAATTTTAATCAGTGTACTCGAGTTATAAGGAGAATTGATAGGATTAACCAATGTTGGACAATTATCATTAGACGTATTAATGGGAAAATGATTCATTTAATAATAGTTTCTATGACCAATGTTAATTCCCGATGGATGAATTAGCATATGGAATTCCTAGTTCTCGATTATTTCCCTATGTATCCAATTCCATACTAGACCTGTAATATGAAATCTTGCAGAATTAAAAGATATTGTTGAAGTTGCAAATCAGGGAAACTGATTAAAATAATATGTTGACAAAAGGTTAGAATGACATGTTAAATCGAATCTAGTTTCCATATCAGCATAAGGTTGTTGATCCACTAAATGATTTAAGGCTTGAATGTTTCTCAAAATTATTAATTGGGGTAGAACAAAAATTATTAGTTCAATGACATTCACAATGAAGAGTAGGAGTTGATTGTTCACCATAGAACTCAATAGATATAAATTCTTTGGATAAATATCTTTAAATTGATTAGCTTCACAATTTTGCGCATCCATGAAAGGAATATATTCCAATCCCAAATTAGATACAACAGGTCTCATGAAGATGAATTCGGTATAGAAGTATCCTCTTTCTGATCAGAAAATCGATCTTGAGAGATAGAAAAATTATAACAAGAAATCCTAAAATCCATCGATTTTGCATCTAGTGAAACAATAAGGAGTAAAGATTTTTGCGAGGAAATATAGATCTGATATGGTTCGAGGATATTACCAAGGTTGTGAGAACCTAACATAACCATCAACAAGAGTTGGACTTCCTCGATTTCTTGACAAGTTCTAGAACTTTGAAAAGATAGATGAAAACACTGTGAGAATTGTGTTAGATTGCAAATTTCATTTAGACAGCTACTATTAGTTAAATTAACATAATTACTATTATCCAGATGGAAACCATCTAGACCACTGGTTTCATCATATTTTTCAACCTCAACAAACATATTACTCAAATCATAAGATTCTTTTGATTGCAAATCCAGAGATGTATGAATCAGAGAAAACTCATGGGCAACCTAATTTGAAGGGTTATCTTCATGCAAAACATGAGATTTCAAAGAATGGAATGGAGGTTCTATGATTTAATTTCTTTCTTATT
Organism: Pinus taeda; assembly: GCA_000404065.3. Lineage (NCBI taxonomy): Eukaryota > Viridiplantae > Streptophyta > Pinopsida > Pinales > Pinaceae > Pinus > Pinus taeda. The sequence goes on along the minus strand of APFE030517979.1, from coordinate 91,984 downwards.
CATCATGGATAATCTCACTATCCCGTGTCAATTCAAAATCCAACTCATTAGATGATGAACTTGAAGAGAATGGAGTATCTTCATCACAAGTGGATGCATTAAAAACAATAGAGCACAAGGGATAGGGAGGTGAAGGGGAATAAATGTTCATGTAAATATCTAAAAAAAAAACTTCTTAAGAAACTGAAAAATCAATGGGTGCACTTGGGCATTGATCATCATGTACATCGACAGAATCATCAACATCAAAATGATGGTTGCCCAAGAATGTACTTTTTTGTTTAGAAATTTTCGGCAAAATCACATAAATAATCTTTTGTCGACGCGTTTCGAACCAACCAATGTGGTTCATCGTCAGGACGCATTTTCCTAGTATTATATATATTCGATATAAAAATTTGAACCATTATATGTATTAATATAATTACCTAATCCATGGGTGTATTTATACTTAATTATTATAATTGAAATAATAATAATTATAAATAAAATAAATTATTAAATTATTTTTGTTTCATGAATTTAAATTGATTAATTTATTTTTATTAGGATAACCCAATATGAGAAAGGTATATGTATATATCTCTATATATTTATTAATAGACGATTATATTTAGGAGTCCTTTTCTTATATGGTTTTACCTAATTTAACTAACTTCTAGGAATAATAATAATTAAAAATACAGAAAAAATAATTATTATTAGGTCATAAGGTCAAAATTAGTCGTTATTAATCTAGCCGTTGGAGTCTCTGCCCATACTATTTAACTAGCTAAGCTGGATCGGTTCTTCAACGTGTCCTGACGATGAACCACACTGGTTGGTTCGAAATGCGTCGACAAAAGATTATTTATGTGATTTTGCCGAAAATTTCTAAACAATGTTATGGATCACAGAAGTCTAAATTCATTAATGTACTTTTTTATTAGGAAAATTGATTTCATTTGATTGACTACCAAGATTACCATATTCAATGTCATCCAAGAATGAGGAAACACCATCATCACACAGATGAATTTGAAAAAGAGAAGAAAGATTGAAAGAATCTTCACCTTCATACTCATCTACCTGTGAAATGTGAATACCTTGCTCCTATTCATTGCTTTGATTTGGAAGAGACTGGTCAAGAAAATATTCAAGGGAAAGGGATCATGCGAAAGAGGTCTTAGAGGATGGCAAGTATCCAAACCGGATTCAAGATTAAGGTTAAGAGTGCTAATATCATCTTGAGGAATGGAAGGATTAGTCTTTGCCCTAGACTCCATGAACCATTCCAATGCTTCCTCCATTGAATATTAATCATGGGAAGTGGATGAAGGTTAAAGAGATGGATCACCAATCTGATTTTCATATTTTCTTATTTGAATAGCTTCAACACAAGGCACAAAAAAGGAGGACAAGGCATAAAAGGAATAGTAGGTTCCTCCTCTGAAATTAGCAGTGTCTCGTGTATTTTCAAAGTTGAGAGAGAAAAATCATCATGGGGTTTAGACTAACCATGTAAATAGATTGATCCAAATGCTCAAACGTTTCTTTAAAGAAATCCAAATCTATATATTCTCCATAAAACTCATAACATAGGTGAAGGAATCGATTAGAAAAATCCTTAATTGATTCATGAGAGTTAATTCTTAATTGATTAATCCTTTTAAGGGAACCATAATAATCATACCTATCAAATTCTAAATGAAGCTCCTTGATGAAGTGATCAAATGATGAATGAAAGAAGATGGTAAGGTATGACACCATCGGTTAACTCGATCTTCAAGGGTGAGGAAGAAAAGTATAGGAGCAACATCTTCATAATAGATTTCATAAAATTCACAAAAATAGATAAAATTATATATATGCTCAGCTATGGATATTTCACCCTCACCATAAAACTTCAATTGGACAAGTTATAAAGAGATTCATCACACATTGAAAGTTTACCATCAGATTTATTGGAAAAACAACTCGGGAGTATGATTTGGGGATGAGAAATTTATGATCAGAGATTAAAAACAAACTCAAGGGGCACAACTTTTCATCTATCCCTCCTTCTAGCACCAATTGTTGGTGGTGCTAGAAATTTGTAAACCAAGGGGGTTCTCCCCAATGGGAAGTACTAATTAGACCTCAAACTGTTTGGATTAGGATCCCCATTTATAATATTGGTCCAACCACCATAACTAAAAGGTTTTCCTTAGCTGTAATGAATAACATAAGATAGTATGCACATAACTTTTGAAATCAACAAGTAATTTGACACTATGAAACACCAATTGCAAAGTGTAAAAGGAAAATTTGACGAGGAGAGAGAGAGGATTGAGTGTCTGGAAGGAATTAATAGTACTAACCTAAGAGGATACATAAGAGCACGAAAATATTTGTTAGTTATCTAGTGAATTATTTCACATAGACACAACAATCACTAAAGAAAATACAACACACATTCAAAAATAAAAGTACCAAAGCTATTGAAATAGTTCAATTTCCATAGTACATGTGAACAAAACACATACTGCAAACATATAAATAATAATCTTACTGTATTCATGATACATGCACAAAAATGTGCTAGCTCATCGAGCTTATGATTATTAGGTGAAAGATCCAAGTACATAGTTACAATGACAAGCCACTAGCTCCAATATTGGAACATTAAGTCATTTCTTACTTCTCATAAAAATGATATTCTCTCCTATTCTAAGCTAGAGAAGCCAAGGCTAGCTCTCCAAATGCTAAGCCTCCAAAATCCATTTTCTTGAGTTGTGAGGATGTTTTTATCACAAGAGGAATGACCTTTCATATTTCCATAACTCTTGAGTTTCCTTCATGACTCTTAGACTTTTATTGTGACCTTTGAACTTACATATGACTTTTGGACCTTTCCTAAAGACTCTTTTGTCCATATTTGAGTATGTGACTTTTCATATTCTACATATGACTCTTGGACTTCCACACAATACAGTTTGTCCTTTCCTTTTGATAATTACATCATTACATCCACAAAATATGTGGCAAGACACATGGACACGCAAGACATTGTGATGGAATTGGTACAAGTCACAACTTGACAATGATGACATGGATTCTATGATGAAGTGGCAATGACAAGTTGTTTCTCTTCATTCTTTGTCTTTAATCTTTATGAGAGGTCTACTCGGTACTTCATCTTCATGAAATATATGCTTTGTTCATTATATTCACCCTCCAAGGGGTTGAATGGTATGGAGTCTTCCTGTGGCCATGATCATTGGCCTTCTATCATAATTTGGTGCCCCTTCATATTCTTGCTTGATGACCTCTTCATGGTTTCAAATTCACAAGTGTCTTTTAGCACAATATCCTTCTCATTCTCTTTAATCATAATCTTGTCATGAAAATATATAGTACATGCAACTAGAAATCACTCATGATAAGACAACATCAATCCAAAAAATTCTTAGTCTAACATCCTTCATGAAAATCACTGATGGAGCTGGAACTAGATATTGAATTGGGAGGAAGGCTCAGGGATTGCATAGTGTGCAATTCTAGAGGCCAGATTGAAGCTTTTGATTGTGCAATGCATAGTTCTGGAGGCCAAGGGAAGAAGAATGTGCAGTTGAGGAGCTTCGTGATTTACGCTTGCCCATTAAGACTATGCAATGTATATTTCAGGAGTGAAAGAGAGGCTAAGGGATTGCAAAGTTGAGTAGCTTAGGAAGGTAGGGAGACAACTTGTTACTTGTGACTGTGCAATATGCAAAATGATACTTGCTAGAGGGAAAAATTACACAGTTGTGGAGGTCAAGAGGAAATCCTTAAGCACTGTGACTACGTAAACTGCAGTCCTGGGAGGCATAAACTGCACAATGCATAGTTCCAAGAGGCAAGGGATCAACTTGAGGCTTACCATTTCACAATGTGCAGTTTAAGGAGGCTAATTGAGGCAAAGTTGAATGGGTGGAGGATCTTCCAGATTTTGACTAAGTGTGGGATCAATGACGAAGATATGAAACAAAGGTAAGAATTTAACATGATCACAAACTCAAAACAATCAGTGACACAACATAGAACACTCAGAAACAACATTTTCTCCTTAATGCGAGGGAGAAACAATACTCTTCTCCAAGTGCAACACTTAGGGTACACTTTGCAATGATAGTGAAAGCACTTTTACAGAAATTCTCAAGACTTGGGGAATATATCTAATGTATGTATTTTATAATGAATAGGACCCATTGGTACCAAATTTGCCTCTCACAATGCACCACAATTCTTCTTTTACAATGTGCAACACTTCCCATGCCAAAATATGAAACTTACAAAAGTAAGTGAAAAGTGCAAATGACACTCGAAAAGGATTAAATAAAGTGGAAGCAACACATGCCGGAGCAAAGAAAACATGAAAACAAAACTTATCAAAGTGAATGCAAGCAAAAATGGCAGTTGCAAACGTGAAAGCGACACTTGAGAAAATAAAGGTGTGCTAGATAAACAATTGAGAAAACTAATTGAAATGAAAGTGCAATGGTAATTGAAGTGAGGGAAGTTATCAATGGAGAATGCACACTAACTGTTGATACATATTGCGTAGTACACTATACTTATGGATTGCACAGTCACTATCACTAGTAATTGTGCAAGCCTTAACTTTAAGAGTTTTGCAATTCTCATCTAATCTTGCATATAAAGACGTGTTTTTGTGGATTCATCACAGATAGAACATGTGTGAGAAAGTGAGTTTTACACTTAGAAGAATACTTAATACTTTGTGAAATATTAGATAATGGTCATGAAGTGACCATAGAATGAAAGATTTCAAGATCCTCAGTAAGCTCCAAAATTCAAGTGTAAGGAAAATTTTGGAGGTTGTTTGTCATAGAAACAACAAAACCATACTTCTCATTCCCATTCAATTGATTGAAGATCCACCTCCTCATCTACTCTAGTATCCATAAGCACTATAGGTTCTCATATCCTAGTATTTCATTTCGAGCTTTTTTCCATGTGACTGAGTGATAATTTTGGTAACGCAAGTTATATGAAGGGGAAAACTTGTTATAGACTAGGATAACATGGTCTTCATGGTGCATAACTTGTATTATAATCTTATATAGATTAGAAAAAAAGGGTCATTTCAACCAATAACATAGTATTCTCCTCTAAGTTGATGAGGAGGTATTTTCATGTATAACACACACATTGTCAGTCCTCCTCCATTCCATCTTAAGGTTATGCATATGCCAATTTTCTTGGACTATTACAAGCCAAAACTCCAAATTTAGAAAACCCTGCAACCGATATCTGTAATATTTCTAATACCTACAAGTCATTGTTAGATATCAACGAGCAAATAAATACATTTTCTGGAGAACCATAAGCCAATTTTACTCAGGGGTCATGCTTTTATAGGGTAAATCATGTAGAAATTTAATGTGTAGATATGAAATTTCTCATGTAATTTACTAAAACACAAGACTCAAATTTAATCTACTCATATGTGGAATTCAATTCACAATTTAGAACAATAATCTTGGAATCATACATCAATCATATACATGAGGACACAGATGTATCTAAGGGGAAAGAAATTGCTCAAAACCCCTTCCTATTTGTATTTCATTAATCAAAGAATAGATATGAAATACAATGCTTTCTCAAGCCTGAGCACACTATGCAAGTGTACAGTCTATCTCTATGCCTGACAGACTGACTTTGGCTAACACTTAGCCAATTTTCCTATCCTCCAAGCTCCTATTTCCTTGCGATATTTCTTGAGCAACTAGGTCTCTATTTAATAGGAATTTTTCTCTATTGGATTGTTCAGTTCCTTTAGGATATTCCTCTCACTGCATGCACCATCTATACAATTTGGATAATTATACAACTTATAGTACATGTTGGCTCAATGGGGCCTAACCTAGGTTCAAAGTTAGTTTTGCCAAGAAACAAAAACCCTAAACTGTTGGCCCTTTCGGCAACACCCCGAGTAGTGCAGGCTACAGCCTAACTCAAAGAAATATTGGGGGATGACAGAACCAAGTTTCCGCATCCAAAGGCTTCTGTGATAGGTTCTTATGACTCCTAGGGCTTATCTCTATCTTCGCAAAACCTAACCCTTCTGAAACAAATAATTACAGTAATTTACTTAAGCATCTATACCTTTACAAAGTTCATGCCACTTTCATTACATGTATAAACTATATTGATATACCACTTTCATGCATAAGATAAGCATTCATTCATATAATTTACAATACAAAGAGAAAATACAGAAAATTACAGAAGTAAAATTAGATACACAGATGCACACTTAATGGAACAAAACTATCTTTATTGGATGCATTCGTTTAATTACATACTCTTTTTCCCCGTGCACTCAATTACAGGGGCATGCACACTCAGCTACAGGAGCCTTCCCCTTCACCTAAATATAGGAAGCAGAATTTTCCTTCCTTAGTTTACTTGCCGCAATGATATTCTATATTATGATATCCCTTAGACTCGCTATGACTATTCTATTTATATCCTTTCCTTTTACAATGCCATGGTCTATGGGCCAGCTGGCACTTCAACCTTTGCTTGGAGTTCACAAAACTCCAACTTCAAAACCTGCAGATTAGCTATACCCTACGTAGTTGCCTGATGTACCTACTCGACCAAGTTCTCTGTAGTGGGGCCTTCAATCATGAGGCCCATGGTCCTTTGAGTTTGATGTATGGCCTTAAGATTTCTTTGCACTGATAGAGTTAGTTGGTTGGCCTCCTTTGTCCAAGGCTCTATCCTTTCCATAAGAATGGCCTCTTTCTGGTACATCTCATCAATTTCATTTTGAAGCTACTTCCCTTCCTGCAGTTTTGCGAACCACTAAATTGGTGCCAAAGTGTCCACAATAAATTTAAGTTGATTCAATTGTTGTTGTTTTTCTCTAAGGCCTATGCCAATATTCTGCAGAGTGGGGTCCTCCTGCAAAGACTTCCATATCTCCATAGCCTGCTCGAACAATTTTGTGCAGTCCTTGACTGTTGTGTCTAATGTGACCATTCTTTCCTTTATAACAGCTTCATGCTGCTCTCAAACCTCTGGAGGAGTCATCGGTTGTAGCTTCAATTGTAGTTTTGAGGTTTGTAGTTGTAACTCAAATTGGACATGGTCGATTTCATCTTTGGACATTCCTGTGTAATCGTTGCTTCTAAGTGCTGGTTCTGAGTAGAAATTTTTTCCTTCTCCTTCAGTACCTATGCCTTTTCTTCAAAGGTCTACTAGTTATCTATCTTGACTTCATCAATCACCAGTAGTGCACGCTACTTCCTAACCCTTATCTCATCTGATATGCCTTGGTGCAACTCATGTAGGGTTTGGATAGGGAGTGCCGCAAGGTTAATACTGAGATCCTTGAGGTGAAAAATTTAGGCTTTGGCCTCATCTGAGTTGGTGCATAGGGCCCCTTATGGAAACTGAATCACACGAGGATCCAAAGTCTAATCCATATCCTATATTGTCATACTTTATTGATGCAAGCTTGCCTAAATCCCGCTCACTTGAACTACACTCGCTTATAGTCAGTCTGTCTGGATCTGTAGATCACGAAGATACTTTTGCACATTTCCCAGTTCTTGTTGGTATTGCTGCTCAAACTAGGTCCATAGTTTGGTTCTAGTGTCCCAGACCTTATCGCCGATTTTTTCTATGTCCCCTTCAGTGAGGACTAACCGATCAACCTGGGAGAATTTAGTCAATTTATGCTTCTTTCCCGGCCCTTAGGTTGTCTACTTTGTTCTTTTTCTGACAAAAACATGGGTTCTCTGCTCTACGCCCCTATCCCTCTTCTACGTCTGCCCCTTCTTAGTCCTGGGTGTGTTTCAAGTCAGACTCCTCTACCTCGATTGTAGTTTCCTGGGCCGACTATTCTTTGTTAGTAGTTTCCTTAGCAAAAACTTCCTTCTGTTGTGCAGCATTCTCCCGAGCTTCAACCTATCGGGCATCCTTCTATGCTTCTGTCATTGAGGTCTGTGTGATGGTACCTTCTACTGCCTTGCTTTTTCCTACACTTGGATTTGATGGGTAAATCCACTCTCCTGGCCATTTACCAACAATTTCTTCGACATCTACCTCACCAACAATATAAGGTAACTTATGCCAGATCTTATTCGGATCTCATTACACGTGAATATACACATTATGGAAGTCAGCCTTGAAATTAGTGTAGCGATCTGATTAATCATGTAAGGTAGGTGATAGCTGCAATCTTTGGCTAATCAATATGCATAGATCTAACTCCACTAGTACCCAGAACATCTTGTTCTTTGTGACCCGTGCTGCGTCTTTGGTTTCCTAGAGTGAAATGAACATAGATTCCATCTGAAAGGTCTGGTTGTTGAGGAGGAAATTGGTTTTCCTCCATGCAGCTAAGATGATTAAAAGTAACAACCATGCATAATGAAATGCATTTCCCCCATCCTAGGCCTTGCGACAATTCACCAAGAACTCATTGCATAGGTACTGAGCCTAGTTGTACAGGACTTCTTTGGAACATTGCACAACCAAGGAGATCATGAGTGTTATAACCCCATTCATGTAGCACTTCTAGATGATCTGTAATGGAGTGGATGGAATCTCAACGTGACTTTTTAATTAACCCAAATTCGCTCTTCATCTTATCTGCAAGTTGATTTTTCTTCATTTTCTCATGAAATGCTTCTGCTGGATCCACACCTTGATAGGGAAACAAGGTGATTTGTTGGATCAACATGTCAATAATTAGGATGGGTTCTCCCAGCCAGATAAACCCATCATGCACCAAGGTGAGTAAATTCCGAACACATACAGTGTTAATGATGGTTCGAGTAAAGTGCCGCACCCAAAGCATGTTTAGGAGGCTCCAATCGCATAACCTTAGTTTCCTCATTATATTTTTGAAAAATATTTGTTTGATGCAAGCTGAGGGAACTTCTCATGATCTCCCAAATCCCAATCCTCTAGCTTGAGCGATGGCCCAAAAGCAAGGCATCAAACACCACCTTCTCTGGCAGTAGTGGTGCTGAGACCATAAATTTAGCATTATCTGGGTCCTTAGGCACCTTAGCAATGCCCTTTCGCAGTGTGATGTACTTCGGGATCTGAGTTATAGGCTCATCCTCCTCGGAATCCATCTCCTCAATGCCTCCATGTAGTTCCTCTTCATCCAAATCAAGGGACTCTTGTGGTTTTTGCGCTCTATCCATCTTCCTCTTCTGGAAGATTTCTATTGGAATTTTTTGTGGTGATTGCCTCACCGAAACTTGTTGTGGTTTCTTCTGTTTCTTGTCAGTTGTAGAGGGCTTAGTTATAGGATACCTAGGCACCTTAGTCATAATTCCCATAGGAACAAATGGTGTTTCTTCAACTGAGGGTACTACTTCAGAGAGCGTTGTTTCTGTTGCGAGGGGAGTTGCAGTCAATTTTGATATAAACACCTTATAGAAATATTCAGGGACGTTAGCCAATATCGATCTTGAGAAGTGGTCTTCCCAATCTAGTTTGGACATACAGTTAAGCTCTCAGCGCAACACAAAGCAAAAAATCTTAAAATTGATTCTCAAAATGCAAAGTGTTCTAATTTGGGGTGGGATGCCATATTTAAAGGTGAATTGGAATTTGAATCCGAATGTTCCTTCCAAATTTATATCATTAATGCATCTTTGGCGAAAGGTTTCCAAAGATTTTTCCCATAAATGCACCCTCCCCACTCCTCCTAATAGAATGTTTTCCAGCTAATCATCTACAGTGAATCTAATGGCTACTTTTTGACTAGGCTGTGTGGCACCACCCTTTATGGCACATCGCCCCTCAGCGCCCCACTTTCATCTAGCATGTAGCCCTCGTACTATATCTTTCCAATTTTTGGGTAGTGTAGTTTATAGTCTCGTACTTCCTTGTAGCTTCCTAGAGTACTAAGACTATCCCACCATCATATAGTAATTGCACAGGGGTGGAATCACCCTTATACAACTTCAGTCGACTTCCATTGACTCTACCTGGAAACAATTCTCCGTTCAACTTTGCGAGCTGAACTGCACCACCACCAGTAATTCCTTTTACCACATAGGGTCCCAACCAATGCATTTGAAACTTAGGAAATTTCGTGAATTTGTTGTCATATATTAATACCAAATCATTAACTTGGAAGGCGTTTTGCTTTATATGTCAATCATGCCATGCCTTTTCGCGGTCCTTTTGTACCTATTGGTGGAATCCTACTAAGAACCAATCCTCCTCCAATTCCATCACTTGCACAAGATATTCCTCCATAGTATCGCTATCAGCCATCTCGGTCAATGCTGCAATCTGCAAACTCAACACAATATATTCCATGGGCATCACATCCTCTTGCCCATAGACCAACCTGAAAGGGGTTTGGCCTTTCAAATTTTTACAAGTGGTTCCATATGCCCACAAGGCTGTTGGTATGCGCACATCCCATTCATTCTGCTTCTCATTGCAAATATTTGCTAAAGTGTTTTCCAAGATTTTATTGATAGCTTCTATTGTACCATTAGCTTGAGAGTAGTATGGTGTACTTTTCTGATGATAAACATGGAATTATTCAAGCATCATGGAAATTGTCTAGTTTAAGAAGTGCATGCCCCTGTCAGTCATTAATACCTTGCGGCAACCAAATCATGACAAGATAAACTAAAAAATAAACTTTGCAGCGGTAGCTGCGCTACAATCCTTTACCAGATGTGCTTCCACCCATAACATCAAGTATTCATTTGATGTAATAATATATCACACTCTCATCTTTTTCCCTAGTCACTGGATCGGTCCCACAAAATCAATTCCCATTTATTGAATACCTGTAAATTTATCTACAAAGAGAGGGGAAATTCATCCCTCCACGATGGTCTCCCCATGCTTTAGCAAGCTGATTTCCCTACAATATGCTTTATAAACTGTATGCACTGTTGCCACCAAATTCCTATGTGCGGAATTTTCTACGTAGTCACTTTGCTCGCATAGTGTCCTCCTGCCACTCCTCCATGTTCCTCTACAAGGGTGCTTGGTCATTCAAAATCTAGGACATATTGGTGCAATACCTCATCAGAGCCCATTTTATATAGGTTTCTATCGATCAAAGAAAAATTAGCCACACGAACCATCAACCCCTTCTTCTATTGTGTAGTATATCCTTGTGGGGTTGTGCCAGTTGTTAAAAGATGGATTATATATGTAGGTTTTAACCCCATACAGAAATTACCTGCATATGAATTCTAAATCACAGGAAAAATAAAAATGTGAGAGCATAACACATAAAACACATATACACAGAGATTTCCCACTGGATCTCAAAACAGACACTACCAGCTTGATTTTTCGTTATTTTCCTTTCAATGTTACAATACATATTTATACATGTCGAAGCATCCAATACCATGGACCGAAAACCATCGCGTCCAAAACCATGGACCGAAAACCATAGGTGGGTTTGCCCAACCTAATATAGGGTCCAAAAAAAAATTTCTCGGGGCACTGCCCCGAACCCCGTAGAGGGGGGCTACCCGCCCCCGTCAAACCCCCCGGACAGGGGGGGCTGCTGCCCCCCCGCTGCGCAATCGGCGTAACGAAGGGGGGGCTTCGCCCCCCTTCTAACCCCTCGGTTCACTACGTAGGTTAGTCGTGGAAAGAATATAACACAACCCAACAGGGAAACCTACTCCCAAGGATGAAATTCCTTTGAGCCATTTGACAAGTGGGGCATGGATTTCATTGGGCCCATTGATCCACCATCAGGGTAGAAAAAGTACATAATTGTATGCACTTATTATTTGACAAAGTGGCTGAGACCATGATTATCAAGGTAGCAACAGAAGAGAAATTGGATGAGTCATTAAAGGAGAATATATTCTACAAGTTTGGGTACCCTAGAGAACTAGTCACTGATTAGGCATATTAATTCACATCACACATGATTGAGAATTTGTTGAGGCAGCATAAGATCAAATACAAGAATTCAACTGCGTATAATCCTTGGGCGAATGGACAATTAGAGGTTACTAACAAAGCATTGGAAGGCATCCTCACCAAGGTTGTGTGCAACAGAAGGAAATATTCAATTGGCAGACTAGTGGAGGCAACTTGGGCCTATAATACATCCTGGAAGACAACCACTCACTTCACCCCTTATGGCTTGGTCTATGGAAAGAAGGCTCTGCTATCCATTGAGTTTGAGTACACCAATTTGATAATGGAAGCATAGTTGGATTTGGATGTTACAAAGGAACAATAGGAGGGGTTGTTCCAGCTCAATGGTTTGGATGAATTCAAGATACAGGCCCTCCTACACATTGAAGTTGTTCAAGTACAAAGAAAGATTTGGAATGAAAAAAACATCAAGGAAAATGTTTTTCAAGAAGGTGATTGGGCTCTGCTATATGACTCTAGGTTCAAGCACTTCAAAGGTAAATTGATGACGAGCTGGCTCAACTCATATCTGACAGAAAAGTGCCATGACAATGGGGTTATGCAAATTTTGACCATTGATGAAGGAGGTATCCCCTTTCTTGTCAATGGATACGAATTGAAAGCATATAAAATACCTCTGTCAAGGGAAGAATTCATCTGTACCATCAGTAAGGAAGTGAATTTGCTTGGAAGTGTCTCAACTTCTAGCTCACCAAATTCTTGAAGATTGTTTTTATTTTTTGAAAAAAAAACAATAAGGGACCTAGGAGAAAACCTCTGTGAGGCACTTGAGGCTAAATTTTGGGTTGAAGGCAGCCCATGAGTGAAACAAAAAAGGAAAATAAAAATATCCTTGGATGAAAACCTCCCTTGAGGCACCTAGGGTAGGAAAACAAGCTAAAACCATCCTTTCAGGTGACCTATGTGTAAATTAAAAAAAAAAAAAAAGAGAAAAAGAAAAAAAGAAAAACAAAGTACCATGGCAAGGACCTAAAACCTGCCCACTAATAAAATTTTGTGATTTGTGCAAGTTTTTAAAGACAAGAAAGGTCTCAGAGTTCAAGGGATAGCAAGCCAAGAATGATACCAGCTCTTCCTCCATTCACTTCAAATCTTCCATTCCTACCATGTCTCCATCCTCCATACTCACTTCCAGACATCAAAAACCAATTTTTATGCATCTTTCTAGCTTGTATAGGGTTACCTGTAGTTCCTAGAGGAAGATCATGTAGTACTACAGGATGTCTTGAAACACTATAGGAATGGAGTCTCAATTGGAAAATAAGGATGAAGGCCTATTCTAGGTTGAAAACAGGACTATACACCTCACCACCTCTCACCCAACGGTAGCTCATGACCACACCAACCTCTATGTCCATCAAAAACTACTCAAAAAAATGAAAAAAATACAGAAAACAGGAGTCCAAGGGAGATTCCATCATTGGCCTCACTCACCTATCACTCCATCTACTTCATTACCATATTTACACTCCTATATCACCACCCATCCCTCCTCCAAGTGAAAAAAAAAAAAGAAAAAAATGATGAAGAAAGGTAGCTACAAAATTTCTTGTAGTAACTACAGGAAACCCTGTAGCAGCTTGTGTTATAACATCAGTAGTTTCTCCATGCATTCTCCTTCACCATCCATGTAAGTCAAGAGCTCCAGCATCCCAGTAGAAATTACGACTCCTGTCCAGAGCAAAGCAACAGTAGTAGAGACCAAGCACATGCACACAACACCAAAGGAGAGAACTACATCAAGAGGAAGAAATCAACTGAAAAATGACCAAGGAAAACCACTTACTTGAACAAAACGAAACACAACAAAGTCACCCTCTAGCATGCATCAACCAAGCAAAGGAAAGAATAGGTATGGCACCTCATCCAAACTCTTCCCTAAGTACGATACGATAAAATGTAGGAATGTTAGGACAGGGTCCCCTAGGGTAAAGTTTTGTAATAAATTTTTGTATACCTGTAAAGCCTTAACGTTTTGAGGGAGCGGAGTGTGAAGGTCATATGATTCAAAGGGGATTTAGTCCCTTAATTTGCTAGAAGATAGGGAGTTTTGTGACCCACCCATGGTTCGTGGACCATGGTATTGTAAAAGCGAAGGCTATATATAAAAGATTCATAACGAGTCTAGGAGGTAAGTTGATAATAGAATGTCATTGTATGGGCAAGTAAGCTAAGGCAGGAAAGTCTGTTTCCTATACTTAGGTGAAGGGGAAGGCTCCTGCAGCTGAGTGTGCAAAGACCTTAGTAAGTCTGCAATCTGAGTGTGTGGGCCCCTGCAACTAAGTGCGCAAGGAAGAAGAGTTTGTAACAACCAAGAATACATCTAATAAAGACTATTTTGGAGTTCTACTTGTGTATATGTGCATCTGTCATTACTTATGCAATTTTTGTATATTCACTTTCTTATTTTGAATTTATATGAAGAAATTCTTAACTGATGTGTGAAAGTAGCAGATATTCTTATTTACTTACTGTTATTAATGTTTAAAACATTCGCAAAGGTTTAGATTATGTTTCTGCTAGTTACTGCAATAATTTATATGTTAATGGTTAGGGTTCGCGAAGACTGGAAGAAGCCCTAGAAGTCGCAAGAATCCATCACAATGAATTCTGGATGCAGAAACCTTGTTTTGTCATCCCCCAATACTACTTCGAGTGAGATTATAGCTTGCGCTACACTGGTTGTTGCTAAAAGGGCTAGCATCTAGGGTTTTGTTGGTTGGTGCATCTAACGATGAACCTGGGTCAAGACCCATCAAGCCAACAAATGGTTTCATTGCCAAGACCATGATCTATCTGAGGAATGTGTGATGTCGAATAAATGGTTCCCAATTAAGAAATAGATCGAGAGGTGGATAGGTCGAAGATGCATGAATTCACACCTCAGGAAAATAGGAGTCTGTGTTTGTCTAAGAAAGAGTGGCTGAATAGATATATGTATATCGACGAGCATGAAATTTTCTTTTGTTCTTTTTTGTGCAAATTACACTAGTGGTTGTCAAAATTGGCAAATAGTCTGGGTACATGGAAGTTGGAAAAGCCTATAGCATGGACCCCATAACTGGTGAAGTGCTTAGAGGCTTCAGAAAAAAAAATTGTGCGAGTTGTTGATCACTTGATTGATAGTATTCTGAGAGGATTTGTCACCGAGTTCGCGATCGATACGTCCGCAAGTTATAGCAAAGCAGGCGCAAGTTTTGTAAGGGGCCAAGAGGTAAGTACTAAATATTTAAAGACCTGATTAAAATGTTATTTTGCAAAAAGTGGGTTATGCCTTTAAATTGATTTTTGGCACTACGCGAAGTGGGAGAGCGTTCAGAAGGAACATAGATTCAGGTGTTGAATATAGTCTACTGTTAGGATCGTCTAATAGTGATGACAAGTGAATTATTTTGAAGACACCATGAGATGTGTTGCATATAGGGAGCTTGGGTATTTCAGCGCTACCCCATCCATCCACTCCACTTCCACCTCCACCTCCACCTCATACACCCACACCTCCACCTCTAGCTCCACCTCCACCTCCATCCTTCAACATGGTGAACGTGTTGAATATTTCAGTGTTTAAGGGTCTAGGGACTGAAGACCCTGAGCAATTTTGGTTCGTAGTAGATGTTGTATGGAAGGCATAACAGATTATTGATGATGACATGAAGAAAGCGCAGTTGGTTACAACGCTACAAGATAGAGCGTTGAGCTAGTATATCAAGTTTTGTTCGAGTAAATCCAATGCGACTATGCTAGAAACGCAACAAGTGCCGAACAATGAATTTAAGAAGCCTAAATTGCAAGTTTAGTTAGTGATGGATTTCAAAGCGATCCAAAAGAGGTTAAATGAGTCCATGTGGGACCTTGATCAAAGACTGAAGTGTCTGATTCACCACGCTAATATGAAGATCACAGATGATCAACATAGAGACTGCTACATTACTTCTCTATTGCCTCATTTGAGATTGCCACTCTCTCAACTAAAAATAGGAATGCTAGCTGAAGCCTTGGAGATTTCCATGAGGTTGGAAGCTTTGTTGGTGTAAGATATGAATCTGCGGGTACAATAGATGCAGTCA
Organism: Pinus taeda; assembly: GCA_000404065.3. NCBI lineage: Eukaryota > Viridiplantae > Streptophyta > Pinopsida > Pinales > Pinaceae > Pinus > Pinus taeda. Next base: position 75,983 of record APFE030517979.1, on the reverse strand, counting down.
CAATTGGCCAGTCTACATATGGAGTTACAGAGCCTTAAGAAGGGAAAAGAAGTCCAACCTGAGGTGTGCGCAAAATTTTGGTGCCTAAAGTGTAAAGGCCATGGTCATGATAAGGACCACTGCCCAATCTACCAGAATTATCTTATTGGAAGAGGTTTTGTCCCCCTAGAGCCAGAAACCACCATTGGGCCGAGTACTAGAGTAGCATTCTGGTTTTCTATTTTTCAAATCTCTGGGAATCACATGACTGGTAACTATCATCTCCTACAAAAGTTTCTACAGACTTCGCAGTAGTTGTTTTTCACTTTCTACAAACCGGTAGGTCATTATGAGTGCAATTGCCAAACTTATGAACTGATGATTGAGTAGACCCCTACATATAGGATGTAGCTATAAAATCAGCCTCAAGATTAGGGCACAAGTATGGCGCATGGAGGATTCCAAGGGTGAGGAAGAGTCCATGGAGTAGGAGCCAGAAGGGGTCGGGGACAGATTATTTGTTACAATTGCAGAGAAGCAGGTCATTTCGCGCATGATTGCTAGAATCTGACACCATCTTCCTGTCAGTATTGCAGCCAGTCTGACCATGTGATTGACAATTACCTGATACTTATAGTGAAGATGCAAGAAAAGAAGACTTAGACCCAACAACCTACGCAGAACATCCAAATGATGAGGTCAAACCCTCGCGAGGATGAGCCTATTATTAATATTGTTACACAAAGTGGTATTACCAATGGAGAAGACAAGGGGAAAAAATAGAAGTTGATTGATGGGTACGCAAGGCTGTTGAAGATGAAGTGGGGTTTGATATAACAAAAGAAAAGGAAACCTTTATGGAGGCCAAGAAGATTTTCGTGGAAGCCTTGACATTTGCAAGTCAGGGAAAATTTTAAGGAAACGATGACGAGGAGGTCGTAGACCCTTCGTTGTTAGCGACATTTTTGAAGACTTATATGAAGATTCTAACAAATAGGAATGTAGTAGAAGGGTTACAAGAACTAATAGATAATTGTACGAGTAAAAGTAAACCCCTTTCAAAACAATACACAATACATAAAGTAGGAAAAAGCAAGAAGCGAACTAGTTGCGAGATGAGATTGATTGCGCAAATTGTTGAGTACGAAATCGATTAAGTAGTTCTTGATCTAGAAACGAATGAAAATGTTTTTCCAAAGAAAACTTGGGAGAGAATGGGGAGACATGCGCAGTATTGGTCTCCTATATAGCTACATATGGAAAATCAACAAAAGATCATTCCTATGGGGTGCCTCTATGTGGTAATGGTAGATATTGAAGGAGCAAGTGCCCTAGTTGATTTTGAAGTAATTGAGATAGTTGATTATAGTAACTCGTACCCCACACTACTTGGCATTGATTAGGCCTTCGACATCGATGCCGTCATCAATCTCAAAAAGTGCATAATGACATTCGAAAGGAAGGAGCTTAGGGTTATTGTTCCACTAGATCCTACCGAGGGTGCCCAATATACTGAACTAGTCCACGATTATGAAGAAGAAGATTACCTCAATCAAATCTATAAGATCATTGTACACAATGAGCACTGGATCAACCCTACTGTGGATTGACGAATTGCATGGGATACATATAGTTCTTGCACTATAGATTTTGATGAGGAGCTTGAGCATTGGAAAAACAGGCTACATGAAATATCATCTTTGCATTATAATAGGCTTACAAAGTCGCTTCGATGCATATCCACAAAGGTACAAAATTTACCTTATTATAATGGTTTAGAATATCTCAATTTTATTTTGGATAAGTTTGAAAGGGATGTACTGGAGGAACATTGGTTCCAAGCTCTTGATATCACGCTGCGAGATACACTTGTTCATTGGTGTGTTACACATAAAGATAGCTTTGTCGATTGGAAAGAATACTGAAGAATGATGAAGCTGAGGTTTGGGTATGCCAATACCTACATGGTGGAGAAATACATAGGGAAGGATGATCCATGTGAGCATTTGGTGCAATGGATGAAAGTATGGGGAGAAGAAGCATATCTAGAATGGGTTAATATCTTATGCTACATGTTGGATACAATACCAATGAACTGGTATTTGGAAACAGAGCTGCAAAATGGAACTGCAGAATGGGATGTTTTGAGAGAATTTTTTTTGTTAACTTAGAGCTTTGAAGATGGGTTTGAATGTATAGATGAAGCATTGTAGATTATCAAAGTTGCGATATTCAAGGTGCCTAAAGAATCGGTTGTGTGGGTACAACCAGATTGGAGTATGCAGTTGCGCCATGTGCTTGAATGTTATAATGTGACTGTAGAAGAAGGTGAAGAAGATCCCAAAAACATTAACATTATTGAGTCTGAAGGATAGCGTGAAGTCGAGGGACCTAGGTGGAAATCCTTGATATATCAAAGCCTTAAAAGACCAAGCTAGTGAATATTGGATTAGAAGTGCAACTGAAGTTTGTGAAGTAGGAAAGTATTGGGATGAAGATATGGTTGATAAAGTCATGGAGTTATTGTGCTAATATCAAGACTTACTTCCCACCAAGTTCTTTGATCTAAAATGGATAGTAGGGCATCCGGGCATCATGAAGATGAATTTAGATCTAGATGCGAAGCCAGTAAAATAGCAACCCTATTGATTAAATCCCAAGTATAAATAAAAGGTGTGTAAGGAGTTAGATAAGATGCTGGAAGTTGGGATCATTGAACTTGTGGAGGAGTCGGACTCGGTGAGTCCCATGGTGGTTGAGGAAAATAAGAAGCATGATGAAATTCAGGTAAGGTTATAGGCGAGTGTGGCTGAAGCGAGTGGGTAACAAGCGAGCTTAAATCAAGCAAGCGAGTTAGTTCTAGATACAGACAGATCTTTGGATCTCCACGTCGTTCAGTTACCAGAAGGATCCATATGCGTCAACACAGAAGAAGAAAGGGCCCAACTAATGCAGATAAAGAACCTGGGCTTAAACCTCGCAGCACTTCTTATACAGAACTTGCATGAGCTACACCAAGGGGTGTCCGATGAATTGTGGATTAGGGAGAAGTGTGTGCTGTTGATTATCAGTGAAGTTAAAACAAACAACTAGCATATATTTTGGGAAAGGCATAGGCGCTTAAGGAGAAAGAGGAAATCACAGTGCAGAGCCAACAGTTGGAAGTAGCCTTGTGCAGGCTTACAGTGACCTACCAGAGCTCAATATTATGGCCAAAGCAGCCTCCGCGGAAAAGATAAAAAAAGATGGCCACTGCAATGAAGGATTATAAAGATGAAATCGACCAAGTCTGGTTTGAGTTGCAGTTGCAGATATCAGAGCTACAATTGAAGCTGCAGCCCACGAATCCTCTAGAGGTTAGGGAGCAATGTGAGGTTGTTATCAACAAAGGCATGGAAACTTTAGAAGCATCAGTAAAAGGTTGCACTGAACTATTTGAGGAGGCCATGGAGCTATGGAACTCACTATAAGAGGATCTAACTCTCCAAAATATTGGAGTGGATATCAAATAAAAACGGAGGAAATTTGATAAAATCCAGTCAACTACATGCATACTAGCACCAGTACAATGGTTCACGTGGTTGCAGGAAGGGAAGCTGATACAAAATGAAATTGATGAGCTGCGATGTAGGGAAGCTAATCTTTCCAGACTGATGCATCCATGGATAGATGAGGCCAACCAGTTGACTATGTGAGTACAAAGTAAGCTCAAGGGGATGTAGTAGACTCAGAGGACCATGGGCCTTGCTGTTGAAGGCCCAACTACTGAAAAGTTGGTCGAAGAAGTGCAATGGGCTGCTACATAGGGAAACACTGACCTACAGGTTTTGAAGCTGGAGTTTCTTGAATTATGGGCAAATATTGAAGCACCAGTAGAGTGACTCGAGGATGAGTAACGAAATTGCGTTCAGGGTCTATTGGGACAGGGTCCCCTGTGGTAAAGTTTTGTAATAAATTTTGGTATACTTGTAAAGTCTCCGTGTTTTGAGGGACAAAGCGTGAAGGTCATAGGAGTCAAAAGGGGCTTTAGTCCCTTAATTTTCTAGAAGATGCGCATTTTTGTGACCCGCCCATGGTCTGAGGACCATGGTATTGTAAAAGTGAAGGCTATATATAGAAGAGTCATAGTGATTCTAGGACGTAAGTTGATAATAGCATATCATTGTATGGGCAAGTAAGCTAAGGCAGGAAAGTATGTTTCTTGTACTTAAGTGAAGGGGAAGGCTCATGTAGCTAAGTGTGTGGAGACCTTCGTAAGTATGCAAGTTGAGTGCCCAGGCCTCCGCAACTGAGTGCGTAGGGAAGAATATTCTGTAACGGCCAAGAATACATCTAATAAAGACTATTTTGGAGCTATACTTGTGTATCTGTGCATCTATCTTTACTTATGCAATTTCTATATATTCACTCTGTTATTCTGAATTTATATGAAGTAATGCTTAACTGATGCGTGAAAGTAGCATATTTGCTTATTTACTGACCATTATTAATGTTTAAAGCATTTCGCAAAGGTTTATATTATATTTCTACGATTTACTGCAATTATTTATATGTTAAGGGTTAGGGTTTGTGAAGACTAAAATAAACCCTAAAAGCCATAGAAACCCATAACATTGACCTATGGATGCAGAAAATTGGTTCTGTCATCCCCAAATATTGCTTCGGGTGAGACTACAGCCTGTGCTATGTGGGTTGTTTCCGAATGGGTCACCACTTTGGGTTTTTTTGGTTGGCGCAGTTGATGTTGAACGTGGGTTAGGACCCATCAAGACAACAAGGAATATGGAAAAGTTTGATTTTATAAGCTAGAGGTGACTAGTTAACTTGGCCACCCTGAGCTCGAAAAAAGAAGTGAACTCCCAGTTAGCATGCCACATTGCAATGTCACATCAAGGAGAATCAGTAAAAAAGGTGGTCGAGTTAATTTGTGTGATAGTGGGTGATGATTACGAGGGGAGACTACATGATGACCAACGGTGGGAAATGGTCCCAAAGAGGAATTCACATACACTGCTATCCAATACAGTGCTCAAAGGAATCAACCATAAATAGAAAACATTCCAAACTCCCATGCACCATTTGTTCATTTCAAGATCAGAGAAGACTAGGACCACCTTGGAGACCCATCGAGGAAGAAACCTATTTTAGCCACTCTACAGGAAACAAAACTACAGGAACAACTACAGGAAACAAAAAGAGTTGCAGGAAGCATTGGAAGTTCAAGAACTCTGCAAAGGGGTTGCCTATGGTCCATTTTTTCAACAATTATCCTCATCCAAAGCATCACAGTGAAAGGTAGGTGGCCCATATCTCCTATGTTTTCAATTGATAGCTAGGAAAAGGACGGAGAAACAAATCTAAGTTTTTGAAGTTTTTACAGTGGGCCTAAGGTTTAGATAGATTTTTGTGAGGTTAAAGAAATTTGTGTGGGGATAGAAGAAAAAATGTAATCATCCTCTATAAAATCTAAACTATCAGTCACCCTGAACATGCCAAGGCTAGCCTACCAACTCCCTATGTTCAGCTAACTAGAGAAGAAAAATGACAGGAGGATTCAACAAAAGGGAACCCACAGAGACATCCAAGATACACCTCCATCCCTCTATGGTATAAATATTTGGAAGGCATAACTAGCTGGGATTCTTTGAGCTACCCATAGGGTATGATGATGATGTAGCTCAAGAATTTGTCATGGAACTCAAACCTCAAGCTAGAACCAATGCTACCACTATGGTGAAAGGAATGTCAATTACAGTTACTCCTGAGGTAATTAGGATAAGTGCTACACTTCCTCAAGGGATGCTTTGGAGAAAGGAGGATAAGGCTACAATCACTTTTGCTAAGAAAAACTTTTTCTTAAAAGATGAAGAGCCAATTGAGGACAAAAATGGGATCATAAGGGAGATCCTTTCATGTCCTTGGAACGAGGTGATCTATCACATTCTAAAATATCTTTATTATGAAGGATGGCTGATTATATTATATGACTACCAAATTATATTCCTACATGAGCTAAGATTTGGAGAGGAGATACCCATTAATAGAAAATGCAATGTACCCTACTTCTTGCTGGAATAAAAAATAGACATGAGCCTAAAGGTCCAACAAGGGAAACATCAACAATTGGCACACCATGGACTCATTAATCTAATTCTATAGGATGCCTTGGGCTAGCTAAGAATCCCTATTCAATGGTCCACATTGACATGGACAGAGAGGCTGTGATCAAAATACAAGCCTTTGAATATGATAGGGACTCAACCTATAGTGGTGAAGAGGATGAAGAAACTGAAGAGGAAGAAGAGGAGGTAGAAATAGATAAAATAGAGGAGGAAGAAGGAAAAGAAGGAGAAGAAGAGAAAAGTGAAGAGGAAGAGCAGAAGGAAGAAGCAAGCCCTAAGGAACATACCAAGGAAGGGGAGGAATCTCCAAGGTTGTCCCCTAATCCCACTAAGAAGGAGGCAATTTCTCCCTTGACTGCCCTAAGCACACTTGTCAAGTAAAAAGGGAAAAGACAGAGGCAAACTTCTCTCTATTTCAAAAAAGGAGGGGCACTAGGATCAAACAAGGGAAACCATAATCACCCATCAAGACTCCAATCATAATTGAGGAGTCACAAAAAGAGTAATAAAATCTAGTTTCCCTAGAAATAAAAGTGGAAGAGGGCACATCCAAACAAGCTACCCCAAATTCTCCCATAACCTATGTTAGGAAACCTGTCACTAGGTAAGCATCAATAAATAAAGAAGAGGCACATGTGACCCCATTATAGAGACAAAAAAACCTTCTACAGGATCCTTAGATAGTCCTATAGGAAACTTTGTCAGTCCTATAGGAAACACAAAAAAATCTATATGAAGGACACATCATTGGCATGCAAATTCCTAGAAGGTAAAGGATGTGATCCATATGGAAGATAAACTCCTAGAGATGGGTAGGGAGTTGAGTAAGATGAGAGATAGGGAAAAAATTATGAGATCTAAACTAGAGGTAGAAAACATGTGGCTAAGGAGGAAGTTGTAGGAAAAATAGAGCCAATTGTCCACCATGGAAAGCCTCTCTGTGGAGGCACTTTAGTGCAGAATTCCATCAAGATCATATGCACTATACCTCAAAGATCAATGGCTGAAATTTCAGATTAAGACACTAGAACAATAGGGGACTATGCCTTTCCAACATTATAGGCATTTCATTGAACTATGTGACAAGAGCCCTGGAAGGTAAGGCCAAGCTATCTGAATTTTACCTGCACAACTTGGCCTTAATAGATTTGAATGTGTGACCCCAATGCAAAATTGGGGGATTTACAACTAATGGCCCTTGCATCATGGATGAGTCATGAGGAGGCTAGGGCTAAGGAGGTTAAGAGAATATCTGAAAGGGAGGAAGGGGAGTCCCTTTACATCAGAGCAGAACAAATGAATTCAATGGTTGTCTTTAGCACCCAAAACATCATCTCCAATGATGCCCATCTTGCACCAAGATACCTAGCTACACAAGAACAAACCATCACCCACTTTGAAGACACCTTGAGGTTGCTGGGAAATGAAAGCCAACAAGCATGCTAGAGGAGATGGAGCAACCTACCACACATTTTAAGGATCAGAGAGTACCATTCCCTTAAGAGAATGAGGAATGCACTAGAAAGGACCCCATTGTATAAGAATTCCATGCAGAGAGTAAAAATCAATTGGATTGGGTTGAAGCTCAATCCACCCTTGCTGTTGAGTCTAGCAAAAGGTAGGAAGGAAGAGGAGGAAAGAAATAAGTAGGAAGAAATAGACAAACATGTAGGGTTCTATTCTCAAGAGGAAACTCCATCAACACATGTCTGGGATGTCTGAGAGGCCACAAGAGCTATGAAAGATATGGACATAGACTAAGTTACTCAGAGGATGAGAAACACCTTCAGTAGGGGGGTGATGACGAGGGTCATCAATGGGTAAATTATATGGGTCTTAATGCCACTCTCCAGCTTATTAAAATAACTTTTATCACATTTCTTTATATATTTTCTTTTATTTTTCTTAGTGAGAAGGGTAAAGGTGAGATGTTATGTCATGTAGCATAATATGTATTAAATGTAGGAATTGGAGTGGTTTTGGGTTAATTTAAGTGCAGGAACTTGAAGTGGACAAGCAAGATGGCTTTTAGGAGATTTGGTCTCCCTCCTTCTCTTCTTAATCATTCGAAGATTCCTCCACCATATCTCATCAACTCTAAGTTACAAGCAACCAAGTTAATTGAATTCATTGGCAGCCAAGCCAGTGACAGTGAAGACAAGTCATTCTCAATTTTGGGAGCCAAGTCTCCCTAATTTTTAGGAATATGTTGATAGATTTAGTTTGTATAAATAATAAGGCTAAGGGCCTCATTAGGATTTGACTTTTTATTTTATCCAAGAGGCAATTTCGAGCTAAGATATTGTGACTATTTTTCTTATGTTATTTTTGACATTTTGATGATAATGAAAAGGTTTTCCTTCATCCAACACTGAGTTGACTCAGAGGGCTGAAGCTCTTGGGTTAGGGTCCAACCCTAGTAGTGGAGGTTCCTCTTTTTGTACATGTATTCTTAGATTAGAATCATAGTTAGCTGCTAAAGTTATTTTTGCTTTGTTAATTTACAAGTATATGAATGATTGTTTAGTTTTGCTTCCATTAATTGAAGAAGTAGATCAGTGGTACGATAGTGAAAGAAAATACTTTAGAAAATCTTGTGGCAGTGGCCTCTTCGTCATCTCCGTCATGGGATCATGGTTTGAGGGCCCCACTCTCACAGCCCCAAAAATAGATTTATCTTTTGATCATTGGATAGCTTAGGATTTCTTGTTGAGTAGATCATTATTCATAATTTCTTGGAAGCACTTGCAATTGTCATTTTTGTTTCTTGAGTTTTTTGTAGTCTAGAAGTCTTTCATTTCATAGATTTAGTCATTATCCATCAATAAAACAATTTTCTCAAATTCAACTCATCTTTTCCATATTTACGTAAAGTTGTGCATGAATGAAGAAAATAATATATGTTGCTGCAAGAATTGTTGATCTGCAGGGAGGAACTCATTCCACTAGCCTCATCTAAGTCTTCTCCACCTACTGCCAAAGCCTACCAACCACTAATTCAGATTTCTATTTTGTAGCGACCATGGACAACCACCTTGACCAAATCCAACCATCCTGAATACTTGGGTTGATCCTTGGGTAGTATGAACCTCCCCCATACCTCATTCCATCATCATGCATCTTCCCAACACTTCATTTCACCTTCCCTACCTTCCTATAGCATTCATCAAGTTTCTTGTAGTAAACCGGGACATCCTGTAGTAACTAGGACATCCTGTAGTAACTATAGGAAACCTTATAGCAGCCTGTTTTGAACTATTTTGGGTAGAAATGATAATCTGAGCCTATGGTGGGCCCTCAAATTGACTTCCATACCCCTCAATGCCATTTTGGACTAGATCTTCCATGCCTTCCTCCTGTGTAAAAGATCAGCTTGTTTAGCTTAGAATTTACATTTCTAAATAGAAATTCAAAATACTATTTTCTGCAGTATTTAGCTAGTGCATGCATACATCAGTCATAGCAATGTTAGGATAATTTCGATGCCTACTTAGTCCAAATAGCTAGATGATAGTATGAAAGGTTAATTAAATCTCTTATGTAAGTAATGTGTTTTAATTCTTAGCTAGATCATTTCATTCCATTACATAGCATTTCCCATTCAACACTTTCATTTTCCTAAAATAGGAAAGCATTTACTTTATGCATTAAAGATAGCTTTACATTCACTATCAATAGTCAACCTCCTTCTAGTCAATAGAAGACTGGTTTGAAAAAACCTCATGGTGTATTGCCCCAGTTGAAAAGTGACAAGAGTAAACTATTGCATCTACTATGCATATAGCATAGTCACCTCCAAGTTTGTAAGAACCTTGGGTTGATAAAGTAAATTTGGTCACCCTAGGAGTTGCAACATCCTTGTTGAAATACTGGGGCTCATCATCGTCATAAACTCTAAATTGACCAAATCTATTTAATGGAATCCCACAGAGATCATTTGCACATTCAATCTTGGATCTCTAACATTCCCAAGGAGATCTAGGAACCTTCAGCACAATCATCATAGCTTTTCTAGGTAAGTCTTGATTTTACAATATTTTGCTTCTTTTTCTATTGCTTTTGTTTTCTTGGCTTGTGAGAGTGATGTTGTACCCATTTTATTAAACGACCGCTAGTGTTTTGATTTGTTTTAGCTTGTAAAAGTGTTGTTTTAAGTTTTACATTGCCTTTCCCAAGTGTCGCATGCATAACCCAGTTTTTGCACTAACAGTCATCGTTGCGGAAACTCTCTCCACATGGTTCATTTTTATTCAGTTTGATTGATTCCTGCACTTTCCTTGTTTGCATGCATCATCATTAACTCAGATCTACACCCGCCTTCACTTATACTTTAATATCTACTCGTTTTGATGTTGCCATTGGGAAGATCTAGGCTTCCATTGGCATGGATCTAGTTCTTCCCAGGCATGCATTGCGCATTTATGGATCTCAAGGCTCTACCTTGGCTCCAATAATTGTAGAGAGGTTGCAAAGTGTTAGTAAATTATATATTATCGAGTAATGGAACACATAAAATATTGCATAAATATAAACACAGAAAACACATAAAACAAGAGAGACACAGATATACATGGTTCACCCAGTTTGGGCTACGTCCACCCCAAACAACGAGTCCTTCCTTTCTATTATCCAGCAAAATGAAGAGACACAACCTACAATAGATCCGCTGTAATATCCTCTGTATTCTCTCACAGTCTCACCTCTCTGTTTCTCGCTCACAGAATACACATCTATTACACAGCCTCAAATACAATGCCCTCATACAAAGAGAGGGGTTGCCTTCTAGGGTAAAAAACCCTAAACTAAACATAAGTTCTACTTTCAGACCATCCACCTAATGAACGACCAAGATTGACTAGAAATTACTATACTTTTACAAGGCAATTTTACATATGTCTTTAGCTTCGGGGGTGCTACCCCCGAGCCCCCATCGGGGGACCGCTAGCCCCCGGACCCCCACGGGGGGGACAAGTCCCCCCTGCACCCTTCCATGTGGAGGGGTGTACAAACTTCCTGGGGTATACATCTGGCTAAAATAAAGACCTCTGAACAATCATGCTCCACACACAACAATCTCCCACTTGGAGAATGATTGTAGCAACTCCACTGGTGCTTCATTTGCTGGACAATGACTCCTCTTTGGACCTGGTTGTTTCTCATCTTCATCATAATCCTTGAAGACCAATTGAAACTAAGCATATTCTCAGTTTCTCCTTGGTTACAACTTTTCTTAGCATATCTACAAGATTCTAGCTAGTGTGTATCTTTTCCAGCTTCAACTCTCCATCTTCCAACACTGATCGTATGAAATGGTACTTGAGATGTATGTGTTTAGTCCTGGAATGAATGCTGAGTTCTTTGCAAGATGAATGGAACTTTGGCTATCACTGTATAACGTGCCCTTATCATGCTCCTTACCCAATTCACCCATAAACCTTTGTAACCAGATCATTTCTTTACTAGCCTCTGTAGCAGCAACATACTCTGCTTCTGTTGTTGAAAGTGCAACAACACTTTGGATTTTGAAACCCAACTGATAGCTGTTCCTCCAACAGTAAATACATATCCTGTAGTGCTCCTCCTGTTATCTCTGTCACCTGCCATATCTGCATCGACATATCCCTGTAGGGAAATGTTTGAACCACCAAAGCATAATGCTTGATTTGTGGTACCTTTCAAATATCTGAGAATCCATTTCACTGCCATCCAATGTTCCTTTCCTGGACTGTTCATGTACCTGCTTACATACACTTCCTAGAATCAAATGAATAGCATGATCATAATCACGAATAGGTGGGAGGTCTTTGGGAGTGTCAAATACCTTGGAATGATTGTCCAAGACTTTTTGGAGATCGAGATAGATAGATGGTTTTTGTAGGTTTTAACCCTGTACAGAAATTACCTGCATACGATTTCTAAAACACAGAAAATAAACAATGCGAGAGCACAACACATAAAACACATATACATAGAGATTTTCCTCTGGTTCCCAAAACCGGGACTACCAGCTTGATTTTTCATTATTTTCCTTTCAATGTTACAATACATATTTGTACATGCCAAAGCATCCAATACCATGGACCGAAAACTATCACGTCCGAAACCATGGATTGAAAACCATCGTGTCCAAAACCATGTGCGAAAATCATCCACAAAATCATAGGTAGGTCCGCCCAACCTAACATAGGGTCCAAAACCAAGATTTTCCGAGGCGCTGCCCCAGACCCCATAGGGTGGGGTTACCTGCACCCCTCAAATCCCCTGTGACTCCCCCTGCTACACAATCAGCACAACAAAGGGGGGGCTCCGCCCCCTTCCTAACCCCCCGGTTAACTACATGGGCTAGTCGTAGAAATAATATAACACAACCCAACAATTTTTATGTGGGAACCTCTAGTGAACATAATTGTGCAATTATGCCTCATTGTTACTTCTTTAGAAGATTTTTCATATCGTTAGAGCTGATTATGTTTCCTGGTTTCCCTGTAATACCCCTTAATTCAACTTCCTTTCCTTCCACACAAAATTTCATGAAAAGTTCTTGAAAATTAAAAGCTATTGTACCGAAGGATTGTAGCCATTAGACTCTTAGTACAACATCAATACCCATTGGAATGGAAAACATTGGGTTATTTAATACATATTTTCCCATGGATAGCTTGATATTATGGCACTTTCCAGAGCAATTTATGGTTCCTCTACTTGCAACCATCACTTGCACTCTGGTGCTGGATATAGGAAGCAATTCAATTCCTTGGCTATATTACGATGAATAAAATTATGGGTACTTCCCAAATCAATCAACACTATTACCTTTTTCTTCTTGATATTTCCTTCTATCTTGATAGTTTGAGTAGTGGTAATTCCAGCCAATGCATTACAAGATATGGACAGATTCATTTCTTCTTTATATAGGGTTTGTTCCTGGAGTATATCCTCTTTTGTTGACATTTCTTGTTCCTTTTCTTCCTCTTCACAATCTATGTAGAATAATTTCTTCTTAGCACACTTATGACCTTTAGTGTATTTTCTATGACAATTGTAACAAAGCCCTTTTGCTCTTTTTTTTTTTCAATTGTTGTGGTGTCGACCTTGTAGGTTGTGGAAGGCTAGGGGCAGCAAGAATTCCATATTTATAGTTGTGAGTGGTAGGCTTCCTGGTTGCCATAACTTTTCTTTCCATTTTTCTTGCTAACCTGAATGCCTTCTCCAAAGAATCAGGTTCCCAAAGGCGAACCTCATGTTGGATATTATCCTTTAAAGTCCCTATGAACACATCAATCCTATGCTCCTCTGGAATATCTTTTACCCTTATGTTCAATTTTTTGAAGTCCTCAATGTGCTCCATCATTGAACCCTTTTGTTTAATATTTATCAATTGACTAAAAAAAGTGTTGCTTTTTGTATCCTCATAATGGGCTATCATTTCTTTTGTAAAAATTTCCCAAGTGACAATTTGTTTATGAGAGCAAAGCCATCGATACCATACAAACTGATTTAGCCCCAAATATAAAGTTGCAATATGTACCTTTTATGTGTTTTGCACATTATGGAGATCGAAAAATTCCTCCATCTATAGTATCCATGTTCCGAGATCCTTGCCATCAAACATCCTCGTATCGATTTTTGGAATATGGTGGGTTTTCAATCCAACATTAGAGTATATGAAATCATGATTAACATTTATTTTGTTCTCATCATGAGTTTCCTTTACTACCCTTTCACCATTAGTAACCATTTCTTGTAGCAACTTACTCAAATTTATCTTCATTTCTTCCATCTTAGCTTCCATGCCATCCATCTTAGCTTCCACGCCCTCCATCTTAAATTGCATTCCATTCATATTAGCTTCCACGCTACTTGTCTTGGCTTCAGTTACCTTTTGTGAGAGTGAAATTTGTTGTACTTAGTCTTGTAGTTTTGATATATCATGTTGCACTTATTCCTTTTCTTCACAAGTCATGCTAGAACTTTGAGGTTGCTTACTAGGTGTTTCCATTTTCTTTCTTCAGAACATCAATTAATGCTAATAATTCTTCACTATTCCCATTGAATTCCTTCAAACTAATTTTTCAAACCAATCTTATGCAAAATTAAAAAAACTACTACACACCTTTTTTTTTTCACTTTGTAAAAGCTCAATATTGAATTTGTCGTATCTCTGTAAATGTGGATATCTAATATCTGAAATCACGTACTACATTAGCCCTTTGAGTCCTCTTTCTAACCCCATAAGTCTGATCAAGATTGGATTCTCCAAGGAAGAGTTATGCTAAATCTCCCATGGTGACCAGATTATAGACTATTTTAGTAGAGAAAACTTGTACGAAGTGCCAGGTGTCACTGTTTCGACCTTAGTATCTGAAACTGATATGCATAAAGCTACATACCATCCTATTTCTAAAACTTCTTACAAAATTTCAATCTGATGCTCGGAACAAAAGTTATGACGATTTTCCCCAAGTCACTTGTTTTGAATGTAATTCTGGAGTCTGCAAAAACCCTAACTTTCTCGAAAGATATCTCCGAAAATATAGCGAGACAAGATCTGAAATTTGGACCCGAAGTTCAGAACGATTTTAGCGCAAATGAGTTTTTTTTTAAGCTTCTAAAACGTCGCAATTTTTTATATAGCAAAAATGCCTTGATGACCTATTTGGAGCAACGAAACCCTAGAATTCAAAGTTCTAATACCAAATGTTATGAAACCAACTCACAAAATGATAGAAAAGAAAGATAAATGCCTTAGAAATAAGCCTCTTTGAGGGGGCAACCTCCTTTACATTACACAAATGAACAATTCTTGGATGATACAAATGACAATACCTCCTTTAAGGGGTCATAATATAATCAGAGCTGACATAACAATAATAATGTAAGAGCATAATAATAACAATAGTGGGCTTCTATGGGGCACAATAATAACAATATGGGGACTACATGGGCACAACAACATAATAAGGGAGTTGTACTAATAACAATAAGGGGTTACACTAGTAGTATAGAGATCTAACAGAGGGTTAAGGGAGTCAAATATTTACCATTAATTGGCTATCAGGCTATGTTAAACATTGCACCACTAGGAGGAGCAGGGGTTGCCTTTTAAGTTATTGTATTTTGTTGTTGAGCAAAACAATTAGGAGTTGGAAATTATGTTACACATAATGTTGTCATCGATGACAATTAGTGTCATTGATGACAACTAGTGTCATTGATGTCAAAGGGGATGTCCAAAACAATAGCCATGTCATTCATGAGTCAAATAAAGTAGTATGACAACTATATATCTTGCATGCCCTCATTAGGTGAAGTCAAAAGAGGTGTGAAGTTTATTGAGCTTTTCACAAGGTTATGATGCCCTAATGACTCTATAAGCAACATGGTTGGGTAGTCCTCATTGAGACCTTTCCAACAGTATATCCCATTATGAAAAAATCTTCCTCGATGAGAAGTTATGGTCATTTGAAAGTCATCATTAGTTGAAGGCCCAAAACTATAGCGAAAAACCCCCCAAACACCAATATATTAAACAATGCGCATCTTTCGAGCAAATCTGTGGTTTAGTGGTTAAGTCAACAACATATATAGACAAAACATGAAAGATGTTTAATAATGCTAAATATTGAGCATCTTTCATTGGATCTAATGGAGATCAAGAGCATGAATGATGGATGAAAAGAAAAGATGCACATGACTTAACAGACTATTAAGAAGATGACACATGGGAGAGGTTGATAGGACAAAGGAGATGATGTCAGCCTGGTGACATGGTGCCACTAGGTACTGCAGCGTGGCAGAGATATTTGGCACATTTTGATTGGCCAAAAGTTCAAATATGGGTGACACATGGCACCCTTCATGGGCTGCTATTGGGTCCTTCGTTTTTGGGGGACAAAATTTTGACACATTTTGACTGAGTCTAATCAAAAGACAGTTGCGTAGAAAGCCATCGAGGAAACGAAAATAAATCAGCTAAGATGCATCAGGCACTGAAGTTGACAAGAGGAAAGTGTAGAAAAGTGCAAGCGAAGCAGAGTTCACAGAGATCGTTGAGGAGAGGAGCATTTGAAGCTGAGTTACAAAAGGCACTAAAGAGGAAAGAGCGTGATATCCAAAGGGATGATTGACAGTTTAGGCGAGCGGGATTTCAAATGATGTCTATAAAATCTAAGGGAAAAGATAATGGAACAAAGGCTAGGAGCCTATGCTAAGATGCTGTTGCTATGTCAAATGAATTCATGTTTGTTCCTCACTCATCTCTCCCTGAGCTGAATTTTGTAGTGAGAATTATGAGCTTGCCTTAAGGGCTATAGTATCAAAATGTAATGATGCAATATATGTTAATGGAATGGGAGTTGTAGGATTGTTCTACATATATGAATACATTGAATTTTATGTGCCCCTTTTAATTTTTCTTTTGCATGAATCTGAATGCTTTTTGTCTCTCTTGTTGTATTGTAAATATCTACTTTCCACATGTTTCATGTTTGCAGATACTATTTTCTAGTGTAGATGCAGATATTGAATTGTCTATTATGCTACTGTTTGATGCATGTTCCTAGACTCTTTCCTATCTAAGTCTCGACACGCCTCGAGTGAGATTCCTTACTTAACGAGTAAGGTGAAAATGCCAACATTTTGCTAAACTACACAGATCCTTTTATTGGCCCCTGAGTTTGAATCAGGGCCTCTATCTATTACAATTTTGAGCCAACAAATGGTTCCTTGTAGGGACCTAAAATTTCTCGAAGGGACCTACAATATGGTGTCAAGGATTTTTTAGAGATATCTTTAGAATTGATGGCACGAGCAGGTGGATCGTTTTATTTTCTAGCAAGCTCAACTTCGTTAGAAGGGTGTGAAATAAGTGAAGGAAGAATTTTTGTAAGCGAAGGCTGCAAGTAATCAGTAAGAGATATTCTGGTGTAAGTTCCCAGAAGATCTCTATAGCTGGTTACGAAGGTTGCAGAAAAAAGGGGGGACCAACAATCGGAGTAGATCCTCTCTTTCCTGGACTTCTACTAATCTAGTTGAGGTACACTGACTTGATACAAACCTGACTTGGGCTGTTGATTTCTAGGTACAAGCTACGTTAGAAAGATACACCATCTAGTTTGCCGCAACCAACCATATGTCTTTTTCCAAGGCTAAGGCTATGTTTAGATCAGGGTTGCAAGGAAGGTTGCTGAAGGACATTCTCCTGTGGGTTAAGGTCATCATTAGAGAAATTTTGAGTTCAAAAATGGGTCTCAAAACAAAAATGTAAAACCAAAATCAACTTATAAGAACGAACAAGATTCGAGATGATGATGTCAACTATAGGGGATGATTCACCATTTTTGGAGTAAAAAAGTAAAATGATAAAAAAATAAAAACATAAAAAATCTATTTTTTCAACTCGTATTTTCAACTTCTCTCCCTAGGGGTTTACTCATATTTCGAGTGGGAGCACTAATTCGATGCATAATTTAATTCCTCATCCAAGGAGTACCCATGTTACTTTTGATAGACCCTGCCACACAAGAAAAGAGAAATACATGAAAAATGTGATTGCAATCACATTTTTTCATGTTTTTTTTCTCATTTTTTGTGTAGCAGGGTCCATCGAAAGTATGCAACAAGGGTACTCCTTGGATGAGGAATTAAATTCCGCATTCTAGGAGTGCTCCCGCTCGAAATTTGAGTAAAACCATAGGCAGATAAGTTGAAAATAGGAGTTGAAAAAATAGTCTTTTCTTTTTTTGCTCTAAATTTGATGATGTAATATAATATTATTTTATTATTTCCACCATTACTTTATAATATTCCTTAGAAGACCCATTTTAGACCTCAAAATTTCTCTAATGGGATGGTGGAAAAAACCCTAATCCTGTTTCAAGGCTAGACAGTCGCTGCTTAAAGCTCTAGTACTGGGGGTGGGGTATAGGGGTGAAATATTACTTGGTTGCGAGTGATGAAAATGTCAATGAGATGGATGTTGGTGACTCACAGAAGGCTAGATACCTACGGGTGCAGATAACTGTGGAATGGAAGGAGAATTGTTTACATGAGATCCATAGGTGGCAGAGGGAGCTATACAAAATAAGAGCGGTGTTGAGTAGTTCAGAAGCGCAAGGAGGTCCAAGCTAGATGGGGTTGTGACATAAGGAGGACAATGATAGTGTGAGTCTTGACCCAATAGAAGGGGCTAGGCCCATTGCTGCAAGACAGATGGGAAGAAGTAGTTGAGATCTCCACCCACCAAGAGAGATGGAGGTGCCGAATGGATCAAGGCCAACGAATTGAGGGGTGGGCCGAGACGAAGATATGTATTTCGTGATGAGGAAATTATTTTCTAAAGATGACGCGTCCCCTGAGAGTAGCAACTCAATGCCCAAAAGTACAGGAGCACTTCCCCCAATCTCCCTCTACTACTTTATCAAAACCCTGTTCAATTTCTTTCAAAGTGAGTTAAAGTCATATAGGTTCAGAAACTATATTGTACCTATAAGGATGGTACTTGCAGTGGTAGAGCTACTGGTTGTTACTGAGGTTCTCCAGGATCTTTGCAACTCGGTTCTTAGGGGTTCATACTTGTATCACCTGTTCAACCACAAATGGATGACAACATGGCTGGTTCTTTCACTTGGTATCCTGAATTCTCTAGATGAGGGAATGAGGATGTCGAGCAACATTGGTACTTGTGTTAAGCTATCTAGAGCTTATTAGATTCCCTATGGCACCAAAATCATTGAGTATGAGACCAATCTTTGGGAGAGATCCCTTAGGTGGTTCATTAAGTGGTCCAATCTGCATCAGTATCCTACAATAGGTGAAGTTTAACGACAATTTGTTCAAGAATTCAAATTTCCATATACTAATCAATAGGGGTTGTCTGAGCTGTGAGATATTAAGAAAAAAGAAGGGAAAACTATGTGGGAGATGATGCAACAATTTAAAGACACCATTGGCAAGCTAAGTTACCCTATCGATCCAAATCACCACTAGGATTGGTTCATCAAAGCATTGTTACTGCTCACTCGGACGCCATTGACCCTTTAGAAGATCGACACTCTACAAGATGCGCTTAAACAAGCAACTAGGATCGAGGCTATGATAGGGCATCCTCATGAACATCAAGGTGGATTTGTTTTCAATGATCCTTCTCTTATTGGGTTGCAACACTAGATCATTGAATTGACTGAGAAGCTAAAAGATATGCACCTAGTGTGACCCGTAGGACCTCCAGTGTGGTGTACCAATTTCCATGTTGAAGGAAATCATGCCACAAAGTGCAAGAGACTGAGGGGGCCAAGTACAACCTCCATGCTCGTGGGTCCTTTTACATCCTTACTTGCCGTCAGAGTTGTGCAAATTGGTTTGCATGGCTTTTGTCAAGGTCACACTCTGTTTCATGCTTTTCCCAACTAGGAGGGTGCATCTTCAACCGAATACTGTGAAGTTTGTCGAACATATGGGAATCTTCCTCGCATCTTCCCGATGTTACAAAAATATTTGAATTTCTCGAACAATGTCTTATGTGGATTTTGCGGCTCACCAACTCACCACACTGATCAATGTAGAGCCCTATACGCTCTAGCTAATCGACTAGATCATTCTGCCATTAGAATCAATGAAACTCTTTGAGGGTGAGGAGGTGGAGTTAGGGGGGGGAATTGGGGGAAGAGGTCTGACAGATTGCTATAATTGTGATCAGGAGGGGCATGTTGTCTGAGATTTCCCTCTACCCATAAGACCTTGGTGTTCCCAATGCATAGTCAATATGCACACAACAACAGACTGCTCTGAATTAATCACTAGGTGGGAGGAGCAAAATCTACAAAGGGGAGCGAACTTGATTAATGCATAGCCACATGAACCTAAAATAGCTCCGATTTCAAATATTAACATAATTACTCGAGTAGGAAAGAACACTAGAGTTGACTCTGGGGCCATCGAGCAACTAGTGGTAATTAAGCCTGTTTCACGAAAGCACTCTTATGAATCTAATAAGCAGAAGCAATATTACATATATGTTACAAACATTGTCATAGTAGATACATATCAGTAACCAATAGGTGGAGCAACCAAAACTATTAAAGCCCAAAATTCCAAGGCTCCCCTAGGACATCTCCCAACCCATGGTGGAATGGCTCAAACTATTCTTGCAGATCATGAATGATGAGCATATGTAATGGATATTGTGGAAGAAGCTTAGGACACTGTTAAAGAAGGGGAGATATTGGAAGGGCTGATCTATGCAAACATTCTTAAGAGGCACTCTAAATGAGTTTGGTGGAACAAGAAAAGGATAGGGAGGGAATTCCATGTCAATGCTCAGATTGCGGGGTTCCAGATCAAGGATTCTATGTTAGATTTGGTTTCGGATGTAAACATTCTAACAGGTAATACTTGAGAAGACCTACACTAGAATGCTCCCCAAATTAGTTGCGTAAGGCTAGTCAATATTGCATCCTCCTAGTCAGATGCCTAAAGTATGTGGAAATGGATATAGCAGGAGTGAGATGTATGGAGACTTTGAAGTCATAGAAATCATGAGAGACAAAGAACCCTATCCTGCATTTCTAGGGATATATTTGGATTTCGAAAATTATGCGGTGAATGATATAAAAAGGGAAACAATGACTTTTGAGGTGGAAGATGCCAGGGTGATTCAACTCCCAGATCCCTACCAAGGTCCCATATTTACTGATTTAGTGTATGACATAGAAGATCCTAACTTATTGGATCAATTATATCGGATCACGACATGGAAGTGAGAAGCCTATATCAATCCTACAACGGTTGAGCCTATTAACTAGAAGAGCATTCATAGTTCAGAGGTCAGTTCAAATGTTGTGTGGGATGATTAGCAGTAAGGAGGTCACGAGATACAATCCAGACGATGTGCAATTATTCTCTTTGTCAATTGGATTAGTACAGAGGTATGATACTTCCCTACTTTTAATGGTATGAGCTCTGTCGTTGATTTGTCGATGAAGTTGATTTGAAGATTGCAGAGACACACAGGATAACCTTATTGGATGTCACCCTTCAAGCGACGTCGATAAGGTGGTGGGGAGATCATCATGACCATCTTTGAGGGTGGGAAATAATCAAGTCCACGTTGATATGTCGATTCGAGTACTCAAAGTGTTGCTCAACCAATTCTCCTAAATATGAGGGGTACACTGACCCTCAAAAACATATTAAAAAATGGAGGGATATGTGGACCAGAGAGGAACTTTCCGAGAATATGTGGGTGCATGAGTTCATTCACACTATAGCAGCATTCCCCCAGGCTTGGTATCTTAAGGAAGAGATGAAAAGGTAGTCTGATGGGTGGGAGCACATGACAACCCAATTTTCTCATGATTTCTCCTTTGTACACAAAGATGAGAGGATGGAAGTTGCCTTGAAATCAACCAAGAGGGTCTTGTTCCAGTCAGGAGAGCCTATTTAGTACCACCATGACCAAGATGTCTTCAACCAAATTTATGACTCAAAATTTCGTGAAGCTGTGGCTTGCGAGAAGGTAAATCTCAAACTCGACGACGACGACTTGGAAGGATTGAGGCACTTGACTTTGAAGGAGTCTAAAGGGGAACGAAACATAAAGGATGGTCCTATTACAATCGGTCTACATCTACAAATTTTGAAACTGCGAAAGCAAAAGAGCCGGACTGAAGAGAAACCTAAAATGGCTTCCATCGATGACTATTGGGATGAGCAGGCCACTAAGGAGATGTTTGATCTTTTAAAGGAATATGAGGATTTTTTTCCTACGTCTATTGCATAGTTCAAAGGAATCAAAGGAGATTTGGGAGACATGAAGATTGTGCTGAAGCTAGACACAAGATCAATAAAACTCAATCGTATCGACTAAAATCAAGAGTCAAAGAGAAGGTAAAGAGGGAAGTTGACAAGATGCTGGTAGCTGGCCTCATCTCTCTAATTGATGACGCTAAGTGGCTTAGTCCTATTGTCCTACACAATAAGAAGGATTCTGAAGAGATATGGCTATGTGTAGAATATAGGAGCTTGAAGAATACGTACATCCACAACCCCTTTCCTACTTCTTTGAGTGAAGAGGTCTTAGATAATGTTGCAGGTAATGAGGCATATTCCTTCATTGATGGTTTTTTTAGGTATCACCAAGTTCGCATTGAGAAGAAGATAAGACAAAAACTACCCTTACAACTAAATGGGGCTCTTATGCTTATCATGTCATACCATTTGGGTTGAATAATTCACTTTCAATGCTTTCAAGGATTGTGATTCCTGCATTCTGCGACTATATTCATAAGTTCCTTGAGGTATATATGGATAATTGGATAGTATACAACTTATTGAAGAGGCATTCCAGCTTACTCAGGGTAATGTTTAATCGCTACAAGCAATTACACATCTCTTTGAACCTAAAGAAGTGTATTTTCATTGTCCCCTTTGGAACGTTGTTGGGGCATGTAGTTTGGAAGGAGGGATTATGTGTCGACCCTACCAAGGTTGTAGTAATTTTAAATGTTCCGCCACCAAGTAGTGTCAAATAGCTAAGATCGAATATAGGGCATAGATGATACTATTATAGGTTCATCCTTAATTATTCCCTCATTACTGCACCATTGGAAATGTTGTTGAAGAAATTAGAGCATTTTTCTCAGATAGCTAACTATGATGTTGCCTTTGATACATTAAAGGAGAAGCTTGCAAGTGCGCCAATCTTGGCTTACCCAGATTGGAATAAAGAATTTCATGTCAACATAGATGCGTCATGGATCACGTTGGGAACTATTCTGGCCCAACTTGGAGATGGTAATTTGGAGAACCCAATTTATTTTTCCAGTAGAAACTTTCTACTATAGAGAAGAACTAAACTACTATTGAATGTGAAGTTCTTGTTATGGTGTATTCTTTGTAGAAATTTAGACACTATCTTTTGGGTGGTCCCTTTAAGTTCGTTATTGACCACTCAACATTAAAGTATCTGGTAAATAAGCCTCTCCTAGAAGGGAGGATTTTCAAATGGCTCTTTCTATTTCAGTAGTTTAAAGTCAAATTCATCGTGAACCCATGATAGATGAATGTAGGACCTCACCATCTCTCTCGGTTGGAGTTGGGTGAAGCAAGAGGGTTAGTGGATGACCAATTACCAGATGCAGATTTGTTTCAGGTTGAAGCCGTCCCCGATTACTTGGAAGAAATTGCGTTGTTCTTGGACACATGAAAATTCCTAGATGAGTACACATCAACCTAGAGGAGCCATTTGGTGGTTCGAGTTGTTTTCCCTCAATAAACCAATTTATTGGTTGTGGAGAAATTGTGCCTAAGACATTAAAGTTTGATTATGCATGTCACTCATTTGTATAAAGTGTCTTTATCTTGAGGAGTATGAAGAGCATTATTTTTTAAAACCCTTGACATATCGGTGATACAAAAATTTCAAGATGCCATGTGGTGCTAAATACAAATGCTGTGTGAATAATACTTAGGAAGATTAAAGACAATATGTTGTACCTAACAGAAACTATTATCTTTAATTTAGAGGAAATATAGAGAAAGGAGCTTTAAACATGGGAGCATTATTTTAAGGAAATTTAACTTTATTCACAGAAGCAAGCAAAGACCCGCAACTTCATTACAATATTCAAAGAGAGAAAGAGACAAAATGACACATAACAGAGAGATTACAAATCATAATCAACACCGTATGGAAAACCCCTGATTCTTTCATTAATCATCAATTCATTAAGTACAAAAGTGTGTAGTCTTCAGATTCCCAAAAATCAGACCCTTTTTTCTTTCATTTTCCTCCTTTCTATACATCATGGGATATTTGATAACTACCAAGAAACTGTCAAAATACTTAACTACTTTCTTACTGCCTTAAGTAAAAGTCATTTTTAAATATTACATTGGAGGGTACAAGGCACCTCACTTTTCTTAGAAAATAAAATAACATAGAATGAAATGAAATCAAATTATGATTGATTGTTGCTGGTCATTGTTCGGATTGGTGGTTTGAGTAGATGGCCCTGCTGGTGAATCTTTTGTTTGTTATATCATACACTCTTTGCATCTTCTCCACAATGGTCCATTTGGCTTTGATCCTTCTTCCAATTTGTTGAGTGCCATTTCAAACACTGTGATCCTACTATAAGTAGGCTTGTCTGTAAACAAATTCTTTACCATCCACATAAGTTTAAAATCCTTATTAAGATAATTCACAATAGTTGCTCCTTTCAGTACTGCTGTCTTCTCATGGGTGCTGTCAATCTTACTTTTTGCTTCCACTAACAAAGAATCATATGATTTCCATGGAAACAAATTTCTTTTTAAATCCCAACAAGAGGGGAGTCTAGCTCTAACTCTTTTATCAAACAGGATATTGAACCTGGAAACTACTGCTTTTGTTTCATTCATCTTCTTCTCAGCAGTTTTTTTGTAGAAATTTTTGATAAACATATTATTGAAATCCATTGCAAACAATGTTTTGTACATAAGGTCATGCTCCTTTAGCTTTCCATCAGACTTAGAGTTAATAAAATATATCATTCTTTTTGCAAACTTGGATCTCTCTAAAAATTTCTGCTTATCTTGCATAACCAAATTTTCCATGTCCCTGACAATTGTCTTCTCAACAAACACAATGACAATGAATTCCCAGATGTTCCTGATAACTTCGATAATTTCATCCTAGAGAATTTCCCTAGCCTGGATGAAAGACATATTACCTTTCATCCTCTCCTTCAATCATTTAATCTCCTCTTCAACCCTTTGAAAGTCTTCTCTGTATTTCTTTTCATTTTCTTTCTCCATTCTAGCTTCCTCTTCACTCAAGTTCAAGAACTTACAAACTGTCTCCATATTTGATCCAAAATGGATCTTGGATAAAACTCTAAGTCTAAAAGAATTCATATAAGAGGTAAAAGGTGCCAAATGGCACAAATCCCTTGTAAATAAGAGGAAAAATGAAAGTCAAAAGATGCTCTTGGTAATAGTCTCATTGCATAGATCTCTTCATTCTGAATCTAACGCAATTTGAATAGGGCTAAAATGGACTTCGAATGAAGAAGTTATTGTAGAAAGAAGTTTTCCCGTTGTATTTTGAAAAGGAGGCAATTTCTTATATAAATGGGACTGAAGAGAAATAAAGGATTTCTATGGAAAGATCACATTGTAAGGTTCAAAGGGAGGAATTAGACCAAAGGCCTTGAGGACCCCCGATTAGCGATCTCTGATATATTGGATTGGAGGTAAGCTGCCATGCGATATCGAGACCCTGGGTGAGCCGATTGTGATATGCGATGGTCGGTGGTCAAAGATCGACACAGTCAAAGGGAAGACCCCGGGGCTGTTGTGATTGTGATATGCGACATGCGATTGGGGCCAATAGCGATGCGCCGATATCGGCGATCGACGATCAGTGAATCCCCAATACAAGGAGCCAATGCCAATGTGACGTGCGATTGCGACTTACGACAAAGCATGAACCCAATGAGGTTTATGAAGACGGTTGAATAATATTTGAAATTCGAAATTTTGGATTTTTTGTGTATTCCCGTGTATTTGGGTTTTGGCCTTATGCAATGCGATTTACGATGAGCGATGAAGAACATGGACTTGATAGGTTTATAGGGGTGATTCTATATTATTTGAAGTTCAGTTAAATGCTTAATGATGTGTTTTCATCAGTTTTCCTGTGTATTGCATTACGTGTTGGAATGTGGGATTTCTGCAGGAGGAAGGCCAAATGACCGGGTTTCCTGCATGTCGGTTCCTTTCCAATTGCAAACTAATTCTTGTGATGAAACAATTGGGTTCTTAATGATGAAGGATTGTAACCGATGTGTTACAAAAGCACATAGAGTTCAATTGTCAGCACGACTGAAGGTTGCTGAGATTCGCTTGGAGGTCTAGCAAACCTTTGATAACACAGAGAGGTAGAGTTATGCTTAGGAGAAGTGCAGAGAAGCCCAAGAGGCTCATAGATGCTTGAATGCTGAGTGTAAGCCCAGAGGAGGTAGTTTGCGGAGTTGGGGTGACTCAGAAGCAGAGGGTTGCTTGGAGGTCAAGCGCAACCAAAAGCTCATAAGAGCTAAGAGCCAGAGCAAGAGCCAGAGCCAGAGCGAGAGCCAAGAGCTAGAGCCAGAGCCAAAGCCAGAGCTGAGAGACAGAGTGAGAGCTAGAGTTGAGAGCCAGAGTGAGAGCTAGAGCCGAGAGCCAGAGGCAGGGCCGAGAGCCAGAGCTAGAGCTGAGAGCTAGAGCCGGAGCAAGAGCTAGAGCCAGAGCAAGAGCTAGAGCCAGAGCTGAGAGCTAGAGTCGAGAGCAAGAGTGAGAGTGAGAGTGAGAGCCAAGAGCTAGATCCAAGGCTAGAGTGAGAGCGAGAGCGAGAGCAAGAGCCAGAGCCGAGAGCTAGAGCTAAGAGCGAAGAGCTAGAGATCCAAACAACTAGGGGTAAAAATGGTATTCTAAACCCATAGGTTCAATTGTAAACCAATGGAGTTGAGTGTGGAACTTGTAAAAGAAAGATTACCATAATCCCAAAGACCCTAGTTGAGATGACTAGAGCTCATGGAGACGTAGCCCAAGAGGTTTGGGTGAACTCATAATTATATTGTTGTCTTATGTGTTTGCTTAATTGCTGCATTATTTACTGTTGCATGTATTTAAATATCAACTTAAGAAAATGAACATAAGCACTTAATAGTTAAAGGAAAACAAAAGCAAACACCTATTTCAAGTTTTTAATTCCACAAATCATCAATCATAAGCATAGATCTGGGGTAAATATATAAGCTTTGAAGTGGGAGAGGTTCTTGTAAGTTGACAAGAAGCCTTTAGTGCCCCATTTCAGATCAAGTGGTATTAGAGCATCAGGTTGATTAACCCCATCTTCAAAGAAGGTTATATTAGAGCATAAGTTATACCAGAGCAAGTGGCATCATGATGTAGGTGATATCAGATCAAAATTCTTGTTTGACTGGAAAGGTGTTCAAACAGTAGCAAGGATTTTGCTGTTTGATTGTTTGTGAACTGACTATTGTTTGAGTTTGCAAAGGTTCAGGAAAAGCTGTTGTTAGATAAGTCCAGGAGAGGACAAGAAGGAAGAAGAGCTGAAGGCATTCTTTTTATCCTAAAGGACTTCAAAGAAATCATTGAAGCACAAGAGGTTTGTTGCAAAATGTTGCTTGAATAAGCTCTTTGTTAATCTTGTTTGAAGTTCTTTTGTTCATTTTGATAATGACTACTTCTAGAAGTGTGTTCTCAAATTCTTCTTTCTTCACAAAATTATTTTATGAGGACAAGAAGCAAGAATTTTTCACCATGATGGATATGGTGAGAGAAATGTATGAGGATGGAATGAAGAGCATCATACATAGAGAGCAGTTGAATTCCATGAAGGAAGAGAATCAGTTGCTTTCTGACAAATTGCAAGAAATGGAGAGGCAACTTCGTATTGAAAATATGAACTTGAAAAGGATGCATGAGTTGGAGACACAGCTCGTTGTTGCCAAAGAAGCCTTGGTCAAGTATCAACTTGAAGAAGAGATAAAAAATTCTAGTTTGTCTTCAAATTCCTCTAAGAATTTTTATATTCGTTCTTTTGAAAAAAATACCAGAGGCATAGGTTCGAAGTTCCAAGATGGGCTATGAAGGAAAAGGGGCAAACATGCACAAGGTATTGTTGAGCCAATAATGGTTGAGGAAAGGCCTAAGTATTTGGGTCTTAGCTATGGACAAGCTTATGGAGACTGTTCCAAAGCTGCCATGAAGACAATTGAAACAGTTCCAAGAGGGAGTTTCATTTCAGGTCTTCTATCACAAGAGTGTAAGGATTGTATTCATTGGGAATGCAATAGCTTGAAACGTCATTTTCAGGAAGGTGTTCATAAGCAAACACTTGAACTAGAGAGTTGTGGAAAATCTGAAAACATTGGAGAGGTTGACGTTGTTCCAAAGGGAGCTACTTCTTCATTCAATTCACCTCCTCATGAAGGCAATAAAGGTGAAAGAGAAAGGTATAAATCTAGTTCTAACCATATTCCTTTTGATTATGTTCAGCATGGTAATTTTCCATATAAGTATGGGAAAAGAATTGCATGTTCCTTTTGTGGTTTGAATAACCATAATGTTTCTAGATGTTGGAAGAGAATGACCACTTACAAGAAACTTTTCAAGGAAAAGAAGCAAGAAGCCAAAGGTCCATTGGACAAGGAAAATCATGCTATCAAGAGGATGCCCATGTGTTGCACTTACTGCCATAAGCAAGGACACATTGCTTCAAAGTGTTGGACTTTGAATCCAACAATGATTCCACGAAACTTGAAGAAGGTGGAAAGAGAAAATGGCAGGAATGGAAATAAAGATTCCATGGTTGATGTGTTTGAGGATGATTCACATGTTGATGTAGATGTGCAAACAAAGTTAACACCTTTGAAATGGATTGGTAAGAAATGGTTAGAGTTCTTATCCAATTAAGGTTGCATGTCTTTTGATAATGCATCTATTTGCATTTATTTGTTAATGAGATGCAAGTTGCAGGATTTTACCAAGAAGGTGAATGGAAAAGTTGAGAAGGAGACTCACTTTATTGCTGCAACATTATATTCATTTCAGCTTCGAAAGTACAGTGTGCTTAAGCGAAAGTTGAAGGATGAAATGCATGCATAAGCATGATTTGCATGAACATAGGGATGTTGATGATTTCCTTGTATTTGAACATGTATGTGTAATTAATATGAAGGGTTGATTGCTTTGTTTTTAAACATGCATGTAATGTAGTATTGACTTGAGAAAAGTTGATTTGGTCTCCAAGATGGAAATAATGATGAAGTGTTTCATCTTTGAAAAAGAACTTTAGGGTCAATTGTTTCTTTTTCTACATGCTTGACTTGAAGGGTCAATTGTTTTAAAGGCATGTTTTGTTGGCTTGTTATCTAGTCAATCATTTTTATGCAGATGTAAAGACATGGAGGTGTTCATAATATGTGAAATCTGTTTCTTTTGTTCAAGTAGGATTTTAGGCCATCCAATTGTTGTCTATAATCTTGTTGTTGTTAATAGTTGTTGTTGATAGTATGTCAAACAAGTACAAATGAAAATTTTGTGAAGTAGATGTAACTTCACATTTGTTTGAGCCAGCTTGGATCAATAATCAAGGAAGAGAAGTTCAAACTACCTTCTGTGACCTTCTCAGCAGGAGTTCTGTAGGAAGTCAAGGAGCAAGATAGCTCTTCCCAGGAGGACAAGCACATCCAGGAAGGAAGTGTTCAAAGGCTTTGGTTCAGAGGCACTATGCAAGGAAAGTGTATGGAGGCTGAAAGAAGAGGGTGAGGCACTCTCATTTACCATTCAGATCAGTATATCAATCTTTTGGAGTCCAAAATGGATCTTGAATAAACCTCTAAGTCTAAAATACTTCATATAAGTGGTAAAATGTGCCAAATGGCACAAATCCATTGTAAATTAGAGGAAAAATGAAAGTCAAAGGATGCTCTTGGGAATAGTCTCATTGCATAGATCTCTTCATTCTAAATCTAACGCAATTTGAATAGGGCTAAAACGGACTTTAGATGAACACATTACTGTAGAAAGAAGTTTGCCCATTGTCCTTTTAAAAGGAGGTAATTTCTTATATAAATTGGACTTTAGAGAAATAAAGTCTTTCTATGGAAAGATCACATCGGAAGGTTTAAAGGGAGGACTTAGACCAAAGGCATTAAGGACCCTTGATTAGTGATCTCCGATATATTGGATCAGAGGTAGGCTGCCATGCGATATTGGGACCCTCGGTGAGCCGATTGCGATATCCGATGGTCAGCGATCGTCGATTGGCACAGTAAAAGGGAAGACTCTGGAGTCATTGTGATTGTGATATGCGACATGCAATTGGGGCAGATAGCGATGCACCGATATTGGCGATTGTTGATCGGCGAATCCCCAATACAAGGAGCCAATGCCAATGCGACATGCGATTGCGACTTGTGATAAAGCATGGACTCGATGAGGTTTATGAACGCGATTAAATAATATTTGAAATCCGAAATTTCAGATTTTCTGTGTATTCCTGCGTATTTGGGCTTTGGCCTTATGTAATGCGATTTGCGATGAACGATGAAGAACATGAACCCGACACGTTTATAGGAGCGATTCTGTATTATTTGAAGTCCGATTAAATGCTCAATGATGTGTTTTCATCAATTTTCCTGGGTATTGCGTTATGTGTTCGAACACGAGATTTGTGCAGGAGGAAGACTAAACGACTGGGTATCCTGCCTACCGGTTCCTTCCAATAGCAAACTAATTCTTGTGATGAAATAGTCGGGTTCTTCATGATGAAGGACTATAACCGATGTGTTACAAAAACACATAGAGCTCAATTAACAGGGCGACTGAAGGTTGCTGAGATTCGCTTGGAGGTTGAGTGAACCTTTGATAACACAGAGAGGCAGAGTTATGCTTAGGAGAAGCTCAGAGAAGCCCAAGAGGCTCAAAGATGCAAAAATGCTGAGTGTAAGCCTAGAGGAGGTAGTTTGCGGAGTCAGGGTGACTTAGAAGTAGAGGGTTGCTTGGAGGTCAAGTGAAACTAGAAGCTTGTAAGAGCCAAGAGCCAGAGCAAGAGCCAGAGCAAGAGCAAGAGCCAGAGCTAGAGCTAGAGTGAGAGACGAGAGTGAGAGCGAGAGCTAGAGCCGAGAGCCAAAGCCAGAGCCAGAGTCGAGAGCTAGAGCGAGAGCTAGAGACGAGAGCCAGAGCCAGGGCTGAGAGCTAGAGCTAGAGCCTAGAGCCAGAGCCAGAGTGAGAGCGAGAGCGAGAGCCAAGAACTAGAGATGAGATACAGAGTAAGAGCAAGAGCGAGAGCTAGAGCCAGAGCCAAGAGCTAGAGCCAGGGCTAGAGCTAGAGCCAGAGCCGAGAGCTAGAGCCAGGTCCAAGAGCTAGAGCCAAGAACCGAGAGCTAGAGAGCCAAATGGCCAAGGGTAAAAATGGTATTCTAAACCCATAGGTTCAGTTGTAAACCAATGGATTTGAGTGTGAAACTTGTAAAAGAAATGTTACCATAATCCCAGAGAGCCTAGTTGAGTTGACTAGAGCTCATGGAGACGTAGTCCAAGAGGTTTGGGTGAACTCCTAATTATATTGTTGTTTTATGTGTTTTCTTAATCTCTGCATTATTAACTGTTGCATGTATTTAAATATTAGCATAAGCAAATAAACATAAGCACTTAATAGTTAAAGGAAAACAAAAGCATACACCTATTTCAAGTTGTTAATTCCACAAATCATTAATCATAAGCATAGATCTGGGGTAAATATATAAGCCTTGAAGTGGGAGAGGTTCTTGTAATTGAAAGAATAACTTCGGCGTAAATCACATGTAGACAGACATTTGTCGACGCGTTTCGAACCAACTAGTGTGGTTCATCGTCAGGACAAGTTGAAGAAACAGATCCAGCTACACCTGTTAAATAGACTGAGCAGAGACTTCGACGGCTATATTCGACTCTAGGACATAGGTCAAAATTTATTTATTTATTTAATTATTATTATTTTTTTTTATTTTTTATTTAAAAATTATTAATAATATTATATATTCCTATGTATTATATTTAAAAAATAATTATATTCCATGGAAATAGTAAAATTAGGTCAAATGAAATAAGTGAAAAGCATTTAAAAGTAAATTACCTCCTTTTTGAAAATAATATACCTACTTATAAAATAAAAAAATTATTATTTTAATATTTATTATTTAAAAGTTATTATTATATTTTCATATAAATTATTTATTATTACAGTATTAATTCATGGAAATAAGAAAAAAATTAGGTCCAAATAAATAAATAAGTAACAAATATTTAAAAGTAAATCACTTAATAATTAAATTAATAAAATAATAACCTTAGGTTGTTAGTATAAACTAATTATTCTTATTTATTAATTCCTTTTATGGAAATAATTACATAAATGAAATAAACTAAAGATTAAGCTGACAAGAAGCCTTTAGTGCCCCATTTTAGATCAATATCCCTCTGTGCTTTTTTCAAATGATGCTCATCCATCTTTAAATATGTACTCAACTGCAATACTTGTGCCACTAGATCCTCTGTATTGGTTGGCATCACTACTATGCAGACATGAGTATGTACTTGTTTCTGTAGCTTGGCCAATGATTCCTTATGAAAAGAAATCTCTTCACTTTTCTGCAAAACATCCTGTAAACGATTCTCCTTTTCATTTTCAACTTCAACTATCCCTGCAGCAATAGGGTGCTCACCTGTAGGAAGATTCAACTTCTTTCTCAGGATTCCAATCTCAGACTTAGCAGATTGCAATAATTATTGTATTGCAGGTTGATCATCAGGATTGAATCCTATCTTTACAATAATCTTTTTTAATTCATCCACCTAAGCATAAAGAGCTCTGGAATTGGCTTTCTCCAACTTTAATTGCTTGATCACTTTGTGTAACATTTTATCTGCTTTAATAGCAGTTGCATTTGTCTTATGTAAATCATTGACAATGAATTGCCTAGTCTGCATGTGCAAATTGATTTTGTCAAGCATGGGATGTTTTTGAGTATCAACTGTCAAATTGATAGTTTTAAAGTTACTAGAGGACCCAATTGACATCTCTGTGGGATGAGAGAATGCAATTTAAGCTGGTCCATTTCTAAATCCATAACATACAATAACCTGGTTTGCTCAGATATGATTTGAGACTTAGCCTGAGCCTCCATGTTTAACTTTATTTTCTGTTTTTTCTCAGCTATCTGGGCAAACATGCTTTGAATAAGAGGAGCTTGCTCATGAACAAGCTAACTGGAGGATGGAGAAGTTGGTGCACCCTTTGTTTCTCCTAATTAGATTACTAAACTAGGTTGTGCTGAAGACATTGCATCCAATAGTTTAGTTCTCTTTGCTATTTCTAACTCTTCTTCATCAAGATCAATAGTTTCCTCTTTGGCTCATTTTGAACCCTTTTCTGAAATACTCGAGGTTTCAATCTCTGCTCCTTTGGTCTTTTGTAGACCTCCATTTTCCATTTTCTCAATCTCTGGTCTGTTTTCATGTACAAATGTTGAATATCCATTCTCTATCCTTCTTTTGGAAATGATCTGATGAGGATCATAAGCCAACTCAAAAACCTACAAAAGACACATATCACCCAATAATTTCTTAACCTCTTGGGAAACTTGTCTAGTGTTCACAATAAAGGGTCCCACTTTTCTCAACACCTTAAAGAGATAACCCTTTTTCATGGGGACAAAATGAACCTGATCCACATTTAGGCTTTGTCTAATAAACTCAAGAGAAAAGAGTCGCATAGGCACAAATTTTGGTACCTATATGGTTTGACTAAGGCTCCATAAAGCCTAATTTCTGCATGCTCTTCAAATATGAACTAGTCTCCTCATCTTACATATTTGCTCAATTGAAGAAGTTCTTGAGCTTTGGGAAGAATGCTGGTGGCAAGGTTCCATTCAAAATCTTGTAATCCACCGGAAGAAATAAAGAAGTAAATTCAAACAGGCCACCATCTTCTGGATCACCCCTCACCAGGTCTGTCCAGAACACCATTGATTGTTTCTTTTTAACTATGTCTACAATATTTAACCCCAAATTTGCAAAATGCTCAACATTCTAGTACAAGAACAAATAAGTGACTACTGAAGGAAATTTAAATGAACCAATATGTGATAGAGTCATGAATTGGGTATTAATGGTGTCCACCCAAAATGCTGGAATATCTAATATCACTTCTGGCTTCATCATCATACTGAAAAATCCGAAAACTACTTTATCAACATGTCTGGAGTCTTCCCTTCCCAGAATTTTAGAAATCACCTGCAAAATTGGTCTTATATCTCCTACAAATATATCTAAAGAAAACAATTTTTCATCTTAGGAGGACGTCCAGGTTTGGGAGCTAAGAAGGATAAAACATAAGAGGACTCCTGGGACAATAGATTTTCATAATATGAGATCAAAGACTCTTCAGTAAAAGTGACATAAGTTCCAGAGCTAGGGTAATTGAAATCTTGGTGAATTAACTAAGA
Source organism: Pinus taeda (assembly GCA_000404065.3). Lineage (NCBI taxonomy): Eukaryota > Viridiplantae > Streptophyta > Pinopsida > Pinales > Pinaceae > Pinus > Pinus taeda. The sequence continues at coordinate 41,848 of APFE030517979.1, read as the reverse complement.
GGTTACCTAGAAGACACTTTCTCCTAACTGATTCATCAAAAAACACTGCTTAGGGTACATAGACGAGGCTAACCACTGAATGAATTCTGGAAACAAGTGGGTTTTTGGGAAAAATGCTGCTAAGACACCTGACCTAACCATTGCCATAAATACAGGGGACTTCTTGCGATTCAAAATAACTTCTTAATATAGAGGGATATGCTTAATTGTGCAGATGGTATTAGAAATATCATGCTCGACATCCATTAGCGGGCTATGGATGACAGAAGAGGAACTTACTTGTTTGGCCATGTCATCTGAAAATGATAGTTGTTGACTTAGAATGATGAACTGGAGGTTCTCAGTTTATGTGTTGGAGTAGCTTGTACTGACAACAAGTGACTGATACAACAAGGTTTATTTCCCTTTTTTATTTATAAATGAAAGCAAAATGGGGGGAAATGTAACGAATTAATGAAGTGATAGGGATGAGGTGAAGGGGTTTGGTGGGTGAGCTGGATAGAAATGAATGAGGGCAGAGGATGAAGTGGCGGACATGAGGTGGAGTGGGACAATGAGGGGTGGCCCACTGCAGGGTTAGGGGGTGTACGAGATGCTGATCAAGTTCGAATCCCCGTAGTGATCACATGCCGTCGATCTCCATTAATCGTGCTGACGTCAAGGTCAATTGCGGGGGTTGAGCCATGAATTATAATCCACGTTTGTTGTTCCCCCGTAGAATGCTTAATCTATCTTCTTTGTCAACATTTTATTGCACTTTGTGGAAATGCTTGGGCTTTAGTAGATGGGTCGGGCCTACCTTCTTAATGCCTTCAATGCCACCATTAGTGTCATTTAAAATAATATGTCAAAATTTCTTTTGTTTTTTCAAAACTTACACATGATATTTCATTTTTTGGATTTTGAATAATATTGAAAACTAAAACGACATAGTAAGCTACAACACCTGGCTCCACCTGGGGATAGTGCTTTTACCACAAAATCACTAAGAACCGTAGATCAATGCCTTCACCTCGGGAATGGAGTCATGTATTGCTTCACCAAATTCAATTTTATGGAAAATGTACAATGAATTGACTCCGATATTTACAATGACAAGGTGTACGTGACTTAGAACTAGAAATAATGTTTGAGGTACTTCCCATTGATAGGAAATTGTAAAGTTTCACCATCAAGGTTCTCCAAGTGAAATGTATTGTTTTCCCTTACCTCTATAATCCTGAATGGACCATACCAGAGAGGGTCAAACTTCCCGTGTTTGCCCTTGCCTTCTCTCCTGGTATCCCACCTTAGCACCAGGTCTCCAGCTTTAAAATCAATTTCTTTATATTTTCTGTCAAAAATAATCTTCATTTTTTATTGACACATAATCAAATTATCTCTTACCTTATCTCTGCTTTCATTCAACTCCATTACCTTATGCATCCTTCTCACGAAAGCATTGGGTTCTTCCTCTGCTTCCTGAATCATTGCAATCACAAGCTTCAAAAAGACTAGGAAACAAAGCCTGCGTTCCATACACTAGCTCGAAAGGTGATTTGCCTATAGATCTTTTTGTAGCCACTCGGACGGCCCAAAGGAAGAACTTCAATTTTCAGTCCCAGTCCTTTTGATTCTTTGTAATGATTTTTTTTAGAAATTTCACCAATGTTTTGTTGTGGATTCCGCCAATCCATTCCCTTGAGGGTGATAAGCTGTTGAATGAGATAGAATAACATTATATTTTTGACAAAAGGAAAAAAACCTGAATGAACGGAACCTTGAGCATTATCAGTTATGATTTTAACAGGGCACCCAAATCTGCTGAAAATGTTTTCTTCTAAAAATTTCATCACCACTTGGTCATTTTCCTTTCTAGTGGGTATAGCTTCTACCCACTTGGTGAAATAATTAGTTGCTATAAGAATCCATTTATACTGTTCACTCGAAGGGGGATTAATCTCTCCAACGAAGTCTAGCCCCCATTGTCTGAATGGTTCTTCTATGAAGACTGGAATCAATGGCAAAGGGGCCAACTTCTTCTTCTTAGGGAAAAATTGACACTTCTGACAGCCTCTAACAAACCTATATATATAACTAAATAAGGTAGGCCAATAAAATCCTTCTTAGAGAATTTTATGTGCAGTGACCTTCCAACTGTAATGGTCCCCACACAATATTTCATGATAATCCTTAATTATCTGTGTAGACTCATCTTCTGTCAAACATAATAGAAAAATTCCAGGAGGATCTTTCCAATACAATCCACCCTCTACCATCACATATGGTTGTGCCTTGACTTTTAATGCTCTATACCTTACTCTATCTAATGATCGAGGGCAAGAAAGAAAACATAAATAGTGAACTATGTACCTATACCAATTTGAGCATAAAAATTTGTATCAAATCCTCATATCTAGAGTTGGTTTATCTTCATTGTCTTAGTAAATTGATTCCCAAAGCCTGAAAGTTTCACTCAGCCAACATCTTCTCCAACCCTTGTCCTTTCACTAGTTTGGTTGGCTTTATGTCTAAGTCATATTCTTGGATATTAGCTATCCATTTTCCTCTTTTACCCTCCACATCACTATGGACTAGGACATCCTTTACTGTTGCATTTGGCACATAAGCAATAATTTGTGACCGTAACACATAAGTCCTGAAAGCTTTTAGGGCCTTCACCAAGGCGTACACATGCTTTTCAAGAATATTGCATTTGAGTTCAGTATCCTAGAGTACCTTACTAAAGAAAGCAATTGGCTGCTCTTTACCTTCATCATTTTTTCTGTAGAAAAACAACAGCTATTGAACCAGGTGATACAAATGAGAATATTTGAAAGGGCTTTTGATAATCAGGACTAATCAAAACTGGAGTTGTTTGTAGTGCTTCTTTGATTCTTGAAAATGTCTCTTTAGCTTCTTTATTCCAATGCACTTTATTCTCCTTTTTCAATATCTTAGTAATATCTTTCACAATTTCAACATAGTTTGACATGAATCTCCTTATAAATTTTATTTTTCCCAGTTTTTTTTGAATATATTTCTTACTTCTAGGCAGAGGTATCTTTTTTACAACCTATACCCTTGCTGGATCTATTTTTAATCCATCTCTTGAAACAATGTGTCCCAACAACTTGCCTTCTTCTAGAGCAGAAACAAACTTTTTAGGATTCAAAGATAGGCCATATTTCCTGCACTTCTCAAAGGTATTTTTCATATGTTCCAAATGCTCCTCATCTGACTTAGAGAAAATAGTGATATCATCCAAGTACATCACCACAAACTTATCACCCACAAATGCAATATCCATAGCTCTCTGGAATGTTGCACCTTCATTCATCATCCCAAAGGGCATCCTAGCATACATGAAGGTTCCCCAAGGGGTTGTAAACACAATGTTCTTTTGATCATTCTTATCAACAACCCCCTGATTATACTCGAAGAAACCATTAAACAATTACATTCTAAATGATCTAGTTACCTTTTGCAACACATGATCCATTTTAGGTAATGGATAGTTATCCTTTAAGGAGGCTTTGTTCAAATTCCTAAAATCCACACATAACCTTATTTCACCACTTTTCTTCCTTACTGGTACTAAATTAGCCACCCAATCAGAGTATCAGAGTGGAATTGTTACCTTGGCATCCATAATCTTCTTAACTTCTTTTTCAATTAATAGAATAAGCAAAGGATTTGATCTACCTGAGTTTTTGCTTAAAGGGTTTAATCCCTTCTTTCAGGGGAATCTTGTGTTGAATTATGTTGGCATCATATGCCTTGAGACCATCATATGACCAAGCAAAGACATCATTGTACTTCTTAAAAATATCAATATACCTTTCTTTAAAATTAAATGGAACTCCCTTAAACAATTTGACCAGCTTGGGCTCCTTTTGCGTCCCAATGTTGTAATCTTGGACCTGTTCATCCTGAGAAACTTTTTTCTGAACCAACTGCTACATCATTAGAACTAAAGAGTCTTTCAAGAGGGACAAGTCCTTTTGGAAAAACATTATCCTTCAATTGAATGATCTTTTGATTAGCTATGGACTTTTTATAATCACTTACTTCTGCATTTTTTGTTACTACATCCCCATCTTGATCAATTTCAGTGCCTTGAAAGTCTTCAATCATCGTTAAGAACTCCTTAATTTGTTGGTCGTCCTCGAAAACTTGCTAGTGCTTTTATATTATCTGGAACAGACAGTCTATTGGGCATGGAATCCCCCCACAACATGTTTTGGGGCTCAAAGCCCAAGTTTTGGTCAAAGGTTTTGTAAGACTCTGCGAATTGCGGGCATAGAGCGTGAAGTAGAGGTGAAGTCATAGGGTTGTCTGCCCTAAAGTAATGTAATGTAATGTAAAGTCATGTTGACCTACCCATGGTCCGTGGACCATGGGATTGTATAAATAGAGTGAGGCTCTAAGTTGTAAGGAGGGCAAAGGAACAAGAAATAAGAATGTGAATGGTTCGAGCTTAGAGGAGGATTCTAAGTGTATTGAGTTGTAGTAGTAGGAAGAGGCTCTGCAGTTGAGGGAATAGAGGCCTGGTAGAGTCTGCAGTTGAGTGCGCAGACCCCTGCAGCTGAGTGCGTAGGGCGGTGTCGAGTCTGTAATCGAGATTGAAGATTAATAAAGAAAATTTGATTCTTATTTCTGTATATTTGTTGTACGTTGCCTTCTTTACATTTATATTGGTTTATTTGTCATGCGCACTGATATGATTTATGTATATGCAGTAATAATCATTAGGCTTACATGAACAAGTTAAGTAATTAGATAATCACAGATTAAATAGCAAGGAACTTGGGTATTATATGGGTTGCACCCCAACTAGGGCTTCGCAGAAGAACACCGTAGGTTGCTAAGGGATTGCAAGTGAGTGTAGCAACAAGTCAGACTATGGACCTCCAGAAACCCATCAGACATCCCAAGGGTGCCAAAACATGGTTCTAGTATTGTCCCATACTACTTCGGGTGAGACCTCAGTCCATGCTCCGCACACTGTTGCCGAAAGGGCCAGTAGTATCGGGATTTGCTTGTTAAATCACCTCTGAACCTGGGTCAAGCCCATACAAGCCAACAAATGGTTCTGTTGCCCGGACAGGGATCTGCATAAAGGATGTCTGATATCGTGTCACTGGAATCGAACAAAGAAAGAAATTGAAGAGTGGTTGGATAAGAAGATTCATGAGTTTGCAGCGTAGGAGAACAAAAATCCACGAGTATATAAGGAACAATGGTTGGAGCGCTACTTGTATATGGAAATCCAAGAAGTTTTCTTTGCATCTTTTCCTTCTGAGCTGTATGAGTGGATTGCGAAGTTAGCAGATAGCCAGGGAAGGTGTAGGCTTGACAAACCAATAGTGTGGACTCTGGAATTAGTGCGCAGACTAAAAGCATCAGAAGATAAGATTGCATGAGCTATGGACCATTGGCTCAACTGAATAATAGGAGGATTTATCACTGAGTTCACGGTAGACATGACTGTCAGCTACAGTGAGGTGGAGCGACGTTTTTTCAAAGGACCGTGAGGTAAGTATATTAAATCTTTGAACAATGGATTTAGATGCTATTGTGTGAAAAGCAGTTTCTACGAATAAATTAATGTTTGGGACTATGTGAAGTGGGAAGATTTATAGGAGCGAAAGTAGCAAAGAGCTAGAAAATAGTCCCTTAATTTCACCCTCGCGAAAGAGCAAGGAAGAGCTCACGAAGGTTTCTCTGAGAAGCGTGGTCAGTTTGATAAGACAACGAATTCTGCGTTTACCACCTCCACCCACACTGCCACCCGTTTCACCCTCCTCACCTCCATCTCCACCCACCCCACCTCCGTCACCACCACAATTTAGTATGGCAAGTGCGATCAAACTACCAGTGTTCAAGGGAGTAGGGAATGAAGATCCGGACCAATTCTGGTTCGTGGTAAGAGTAGTATGGGAAGAAAAAGGCATCTTGGATGATAATATTAAAAAGGCTATGCTAGTGAGCATGCTTCAGGATCATGCATTAACGTGGTATATCAAGCATTCCAATGACAACCCGAATGCAGGAATCACAGAGATCCAAACCGCACTGAATAGGGAATTTAGGAGGCCAAAATCAGAAACACAATTAATCATCGAGTTTAAGGAGATCGTGATGCTCCTGGCTGAGACCCCCTGGGATCTAAACCAAAGGCTAAAGAGTACAATCCATGAAGCCAATATGACATTAACAGATGCACAACATCACTCATGGTTTGTGGTCTCACTTACGCCACACTTAAGGACGACACTGTCACAACAAAAAATTTCCACCTAGGCCGAAGCGTTGGAGATGGAAATGAGATTGCATGAGACCCCTATACAAGACCCTGGTTTGGGAGTCCAACAAATCCACGTGCAACTGTAGACTCTGTGTCTGGAAATGCAAAGTTTGAAGCAGGACAGGACACCTCGGCCGAAAGTGTATGAGGAAGTATGGTGCATAAAATGCAAAGGCCAAGGGCATGACAAGGACCACTGCCCAATATTCGCGAACTACTTGGAGGGTGAGGAGGTGGAGTTGGGGGGGGGGGGGTAATTGGGGGGAAGAGGTCTGACACACTGCTATAATTGTGACCAGGAGGGGCATGTTGTTTGAGATTTCCCTCTACCCATAAGACCTTGGTGTTCCCAATGCATAGTCAACATGCACACAACAACAGACTGTTCTGAATTAATTGCTAGGTGGGAGGAGAAAAATCTACAAAGGGGAGCGAACTTGATTAATGCATAGCCACAGGAACCTAAAAGAGCTCCGATTTCAAATATTAACATAATTACTCGAGTAGGAAAGAACACTAGAGTTGACTCTGGGGCCATCGAGCAACTAGTGGTAATTAAGCCTGTTTCGCGAAAGCACTCTTATGAATCTAATAAGCAGAAGCAATATTACATATATGTTACAAACATTGTCATAGTAGATACATATCATTAACCAATAGGTGGAGCAACCAAAACTATTAAAGCCCAAAATTCCAAGGCTCCCCTAGGACATCTCCCAACCCATGGTGGAATGGCTCAAACTATTCTCGCAGATCATGAATGATGAGCATATGTAAGGGATATTGTGGAAGAAGCTTAGGACACTGTTAAAGAAGGGGAGATATTGGAAGGGCTGATCTATGCAAACATTCTTAAGAGGCACTCTAAATGAGTTTGGTGGAACAAGAAAAGGATAGGGAGGGAATTCCATGTCAATGCTCAGATTGCGGGGTTCCAGATCAAGGATTCTATGTTAGATTTGGTTTCGGATGTAAACATTCTAACAGGTAATACTTGAGAAGACCTACACTAGAATGCTCCCCAAATTAGTTGCGTAAGGCTAGTCAATATTGCATCCTCCTAGTCAGATGCCTAAAGTATGTGGAAATGGATATAGCAGGAGTGAGATGTATGGAGACTTTGAAGTCATAGAAATCATGAGAGACAAAGAACCCTATCCTGCATTTCTAGGGATATATTTGGATTTCGAAAATTATGCGGTGAATGATATAAAAATGGAAACAATGAATTTTGAGGTGGAAGATGTCAGGGTGATTCAACTCCTAGATCCCTACCAAGGTCCCATATTTACTGATTTAGTGTATGACATAGAAGATCCTAACTTATTGGATCAATTATATCAGCTCATGACATGGAAGTGAGAAGACTATATCAATCCTAAAACGGTTGAGCATATTAACTAGCAGAGCATTCATAGTTCAGAGGTCGGTTCAAATGTTGTGTGGGATGATTAGCAGTAAGGAGGTCACAAGATACAATCCAGACGATGTGCAATTATTCTCTGTGTCAATTGGATTAGTACAGAGGTATGATACTTCCCTACTTTTAATGGTATGAGCTCTGTCGTTGATTTGTCGATGAAGTTGATTTGAAGATTGCAGAGACACACAGGATAACCTTATTGGATGTCACCCTTCAAGCGACGTCGATAAGGTGGTGGGGAGATCTCATGACCATCTTTGAGGGTGGGAAATAATCAAGTCCACGTTGATATGTCGATTCGAGTACTCAAAGTGTTGCTCAACCAATTCTCCTAAATATGAGGGGTACACTGACCCTCAAAAACATATTAAAAAATGGAGGGATATGTGAACCAGAGAGGGACTTTCCGAGAATATGTGGGTGCATGAGTTCATTCGCACTATAGCAGCATTCCCCCAGGCTTGGTATCTTAAGGAAGAGATGAAAAGGTAGACTGATGGGTGGGAGCACATGACAACCCAATTTTCTCATGATTTCTCCTTTGTACACGAAGATGAGAGGATGGAAGTTGCCTTGAAATCAACCAAGAGGGTCTTGTTCCTGTCAGGAGAGCCTATTTAGTACCACCATGACCAAGATGTCTTCAACCAAATTTATGACTCAAAATTTCGTGAAGCTGTGGCTTGCGAGAAGGTAAATCTCAAACTCGACGACGACGACTTGGAAGGATTGAGGCACTTAACTCTCAAGGAGTCTGAAGGGGAACGAAACATAAAGGATGGTCCTATTACAATCGGTCTACATCTACAAATTTTGAAACTGCGAAAGCAAAAGATCCGGACTGAAGAGAAACCTAAAATGGCTTCCATCGATGACTATTGGGATGAGCAGGCCACTAAGGAGATGTTTGATCTCTTAAAGGAATATGAAGATTTTTTTCCTACGTCTATTGCATAGTTCAAAGGAATCAAAGGAGATTTGAGAGAAATGAAGATTGTGCTGAAGCTAGACACAAGATCAATAAAACACAATCGTATCGACTAAACTCAAGAGTCAAAGAGAAGGTAAAGAGGGAAGTTGACAAGATGCTGGTAGCTGGCCTCATCTTTCTAATTGATGACGCTAAGTGGCTTAGTCCTATTGTCCTACATAATAAGAAGGATTCTGAAGAGATATGGCTATGTGTAGAATATAGGAGCTTGAAGAATACCTACATCCACAACCCCTTTCCTACTTCTTTGAGTGATGAGGTCTTAGATAATGTTGCAGGTAATGAGGCATATTCCTTCATTGATGGTTTTTTTAGCTATCACCAAGTTCGCATTGAGAAGAAGATAAGACAAAAACTACCCTTACAACTAAATGGGGCTCTTATGCTTATCATGTCATACCGTTTGGGTTGAATAATTCACTTTCAATGCTTTCAAGGATTGTGATTCCTGCATTCTGCGACTATATTCATAAGTTCCTTGAGGTATACATGGATAATTGGATAGTATACAACTTATTGAAGAGGCATTCCAGCTTACTCAAGGTAATGTTTGATCGCTACAAGTAATTACACATCTCTTTGAACCTAAAGAAGTGTATTTTCATTGTCCCCTTTGGAACGTTGTTGGGGCATGTAGTTTGGAAGGAGGGATTATGTGTCGACCCTACCAAGGTTGTAGTAATTTTAAATGTTCCGCCACCAAGTAGTGTTAAATAGCTAAGATCGAATATAGGGCACAGATGATACTATTATAGGTTCATCCTTAATTATTCCCTCATTACTGCACCATTGGAAATGTTGTTGAAGAAATTAGAGCATTTTTCTCAGATCGCTAACTATGATGTTGCCTTTGATACATTAAAGGAGAAGCTTGCAAGTGCGCCAATCTTGGCTTACCAAGATTGGAATAAAGAATTTCATGTCAACATAGATGCGTCATGGATCACGTTGGGAACTATTCTGGCCCAACTTGGAGATGGTAATTTAGATAACCCAATTTATTTTTCCAGTAGAAACTTCCTACTATAGAGAAGAACTAAACTACTATTGAATGTGAAGTTCTTGTTATGGTGTATTCTTTGTAGAAATTTAGACACTATCTTTTGTGTGGTCCCTTTAAGTTCGTTATTGACCACTCAACATTAAAGTATCTGGTAAATAAGCCTCTCCTAGAAGGGAGGATTTTCAAATGGCTCTTGCTATTTCAGTACTTTACAATCAAATTCATTGTGAACCCATGATAGATGAATGTAGGACATCACCATCTCTCTCGGTTGGAGTTGGGTGAAGCAAGAGGGTTAGTGGATGACCAATTACCAGATGCAGATTTGTTTTAGGTTGAAGCCGTCCCCGATTACTTGGAAGAAATTGCGTTGTTCTTGGACACATGAAAATTCCTAGATGAGTACACATCAACCTAGAGGAGCCATTTGGTGGTTCGAGTTGTTTTCCCTCAGGAAACCAATTTATTGGCTGTGGAGAAATTGTGCCTAAGACATTAAAGTTTGATTATGCATGTCCCTCATTTGTATAAAGTGTCTTTATCTTGAGGAGTATGAAGAGCATTATTTTTTAAAACCCTTGACATATCGGTGATATGAAAATTTCAAGATGCCATGTGGTGCTAAATACAAATGCTGTGTGAATAATACTTAGGAAGATTAAAGACAATATGTTGTATCTAACAGAAACTATTATCTTTAATTTAGAGGAAATATAGAGAAAGGAGCTTTAAACATGGGAGCATTATTTTAAGGAAATTTAACTTTATTCACAGAAGCAAGCAAAGACCCGCAACTTCATTACAATATTCAAAGAGAGAAAGAGACAAAATGACACATAACAGAGAGATTACAAATCATAATCAACACCATATGGAAAACTCTTGATTCTTTCATTAATCATCAATTCATTAAGTACAAAAGTGTGTAGTCTTCAGATTCCCAAAAATCAAACCCTTTTTTCTTTCATTTTCCTCCTTTCTATACATCATGGGATATTTGATAACTACCAAGAAACTGTCAAAATACTTAACTACTTTCTTACTGCCTTAAGTAAAAGTCATTTTAAAATATTAAATTGGAGGGTACAAGGCACCTCACTTTTCTTAGAAAATAAAATAACATAAAATCAAATGAAATCAAATTATGATTGATTGTTGCTGGTCATTGTTCGGATTGGTGGTTTGAGTAGATGGCCCTGCTGGTGAATCTTTTGTTTGTTATATCATACACTCTTTGCATCTTCTCCACAATGGTCCATTTGGCTTTGATCCTTCTTCCAATTTGTTGAGTGCCATTTCAAACACTGTGATCCTACTATAAGTAGGCTTGTCTGTAAACAAATTCTTTACCATCCACATAAGTTTAAAATCCTTATTAAGATAATTCACAATAGTTGCTCCTTTCAGTACTGCTGTCTTCTCATGGGTGCTGTCAATCTTACTTTTTGCTTCCACTAACAAAGAATCATATGATTTCCATGTAAACAAATTTCTTTTTAAATCCCAACAAGAGGGGAGTCTAGCTCTAACTCTTTTATCAAACAGGATATTGAACCTGGAAACTACTGCTTTTGTTTCATTCATCTTCTTCTCAGCAGTTTTTTTTGTAGAAATTTTTGATAAACATATTATTGAAATCCATTGCAAACAATGTTTTGTCCATAAGGTCATGCTCCTTTAGCTTTGCATCAGACTTAGAGTTAATAAAATATATCATTCTTTTTGCAAACTTGGATCTCTCTAAAAATTTTTGCTTATCTTGCATAACCAAATTTTCCATGTCCCTGACAATTGTCTTCTCAACAAACATAATGACAATGAATTCCCAAATGTTCCTGATAACTTCGATAATTTCATCCCAGAGAATTTCCCTAGCCTGGATGAAAGACATATTACCTTTCATCCTCTCCTTCAATCATTTAATCTCCTCTTCAACCCTTTGAAAGTCTTCTCTGTATTTCTTTGCATTTTCTTTCTCCATTCTAGCTTCCTCTTCACTCAAGTTCAAGAGCTTACAAACTGTCTCCATATTTGATCCAAAATGGATCTTGGATAAAACTCTAAGTCTAAAAGAATTCATATAAGAGGTAAAAGGTGCCAAATGGCACAAATCCCTTGTAAATAAAAGGAAAAATGAAAGTCAAAATATGCTCTTGGTAATAGTCTCATTGCATAGATCTCTTCATTCTGAATCTAACGCAATTTGAATAGGGCTAAAATGGACTTCAAATGAAGAAGTTATTGTAGAAAGAAGTTTGCCCGTTGTATTTTGAAAAGGAGGCAATTTATTATATAAATGGGACTGAAGAGAAATAAAGGATTTCTATGGAAAGATCACATTGGAAGGTTCAAAGGGAGGAATTAGACCAAAGGCCTTGAGGACCCCCAATTAGCGATCTCTGATATATCGGATTGGAGGTAAGCTGCCATGCGATATCGAGACCCTGGGTGAGCCGATTGTGATATGCGATGGTCGGTGGTCAAAGATCGGCACAGTCAAAGGGAAGACCCCGGGGCTGTTGTGATTGTGATATGCGACATGCGATTGGGGCCAATAGCGATGCGCCGATATCGGCGATCGACGATCAGTGAATCCCCAATACAAGGAGCCAATGCCAATGTGACGTGCGATTGCGACTTACGACAAAGCATGAACCCAATGAGGTTTATGAAGACGGTTGAATAATATTTGAAATTCGAAATTTTGGATTTTCTGTGTATTCCCGTGTATTTGGGTTTTGGCCTTATGCAATGCGATTTATGATGAGCGATGAAGAACATGGACTTGATAGGTTTATAGGGGTGATTCTATATTATTTGAAGTTCAGTTAAATGCTTAATGATGTGTTTTCATCAGTTTTCCTGTGTATTGCGTTACGTGTTGGAATGTGGGATTTCTGCAGGAGGAAGGCCAAACGACCGGGTTTCCTACATGTCGGTTCCTTTCCAATTGCAAACTAATTCTTGTGATGAAACAATTGGGTTCTTAATGATGAAGGATTGTAACCGATGTGTTACAAAAGCACATAGAGTTCAATTGTCAGCGCGACTGAAGGTTGCTGAGATTCGCTTGGAGGTCGAGCAAACCTTTGATAACACAGAGAGGTAGAGTTACGCTTAGGAGAAGTGCAGAGAAGCCCAAGAGGCTCATAGATGCTTGAATGCTGAGTGTAAGCCCAGAGGAGGTAGTTTGCGGAGTTAGGGTGACTCAGAAGCAGAGGGTTGCTTGGAGGTCAAGCGAAACCAAAAGCTCATAAGAGCCAAGAGCCAGAGCAAGAGCCAGAGCAAGAGTGAGAGCCAAGAGCTAGAGCCAGAGCCAAAGCCAGAGCTGAGAGACAGAGTGAGAGCTAGAGTTGAGAGCCAGAGCGAGAGCTAGAGCCGAGAGCCAGAGGTAGGGCCGAGAGCCATAGCTAGAGCTGAGAGCTAGAGCCGGAGCAAGAGCTAGAGCCAGAGTAAGAGCTAGAGCCAGAGCTGAGAGCTAGAGTCGAGAGCAAGAGTGAGAGTGAGAGTGAGAGCCAAGAGCTAGATCCAAGGCCAGAGCCAGAGCCAGAACGAGAGCAAGAGCCAGAGCCGAGAGCCAGAGCCAAGAGCGAAGAGCTAGAGATCCAAACAACTAGGGGTAAAACTGGTATTCTAAACCCATAGGTTCAGTTGTAAACCAATGGAGTTGAGTGTGGAACTTGTAAAAGAAAGATTACCATAATCCCAAAGACCCTAGTTGAGATGACTAGAGCTCATGGAGACGTAGCCCAAGAGGTTTAGGTGAACTCATAATTATATTGTTGTCTTATGTGTTTGCTTAATTGCTGCATTATTTACTGTTGCATGTATTTAAATATCAACTTAAGAAAATGAACAGAAGCACTTAACAGTTAAAGGCAAACAAAAGCACACACCTATTTCAAGTTGTTAATACCACAAATCATCAATCATAAGCATAGATCTGGGGTAAATATATAAGCTTTGAAGTGGGAGAGGTTCTTGTAAGCTGACAAGAAGCCTTTAGTGCCCCATTTCAGATCAGGTGGTATTAGAGCATCAGGTTGATTAACCCCACCTTCAAAGAAGGTTATATTAGAGCATAAGTTATACCAGAGAAAGTGGCATCATGATGTAGGTGATATCAGATCAAAATGCTTGTTTGACTTGAAAGGTGTTCAAACAGTAGCAAGCATTTTGCTGTTTGATTGTTTGTGAACTGACTATTGTTTGAGTTAGATGTTGTTAGATAAGTCCAGGAGAGGACAAGAAGGAAGAAGAGCTGAAGGCATTCTTTTTATCCTAAAGGACTTCAAAGAAATCGTTGAAGCACAAGAGGTTTGTTGCAAAATGTTGCTTGAATAAGCTCTTTGTTAATCTTGTTTGAAGTTCTTTTGTTCATTTTGATAATGACTACTTCTAGAAGTGAGTTCTCAAATTCTTCTTTCTTCACAAAATTATTTTATGAGGACAAGAAGCAAGAATTTTTCACCATGATGGATATGGTGAGAGAAATGTATGAGGATGGAATGAAGAGCATCATACTTAAAGAGCAGTTGAATTCCATGAAGGAAGAGAATCAGTTGCTTTCTGACAAATTGCAAGAAATGGAGAGGCAACTTCGTATTGAAAATATGAACCTGAAAAGGATGCATGAGTTGGAGACACAACTCGTTGTTGCCAAAGAAGCCTTGGTCAAGTATCAACTTGAAGAAGAGATAAAAAATTCTAGTTTGTCTTCAAATTCCTCTAAGAATTTTTATATTTGTTCTTTTGAAAAAAATACCAGAGGCATAGGTTCGAAGTTCCAAGATGGGCTATGAAGGAAAAGGGGCAAACATGCACAAGGTATTGTTGAGCCAATAATGGTTGAGGAAAGGCCTAAGTATTTGGGTCTTAGTTATGGACAAGCTTATGGAGAATGTTCCAAAGCTGCCATGAAGACAATTGAAACAGTTCCAAGAGGGAGTTTCATTTAAGGTCTTCTATCATAAGAGTGTAAGGATTGTATTCATTGGGAATGCAATAGCTTGAAACATCATTTTCTGGAAGGTGTTCATAAGCAAACACTTGAACTAGAGAGTTGTGGAAAATCTGAAACCATTGGAGAGGTTGATGTTGTTCCAAAGGGAGCTACTTCTTCATTCAATTCACCTCCTCATGAAGGCAATAAATGTGAAAGAGAAAGGTATAAATCTAGTTCTAACCATATTCCTTTTGATTATGTTCAGCATGGTAATTTTCCATATAAGTATGGGAAAAGAATTGCATGTTCCTTTTGTGGTTTGAATAACCATAATGTTTCTAGATGTTGGGAGAGAATGACCACTTACAGGAAACTTTTCAAGGAAAAGAAGCAAGAAGCCAAAGGTCCATTGGACAAGGAAAATCATGCTATCAAGAGGATGCCCATGTGTTGCACTTACTGCCATAAGCAAGGACACATTGCTTCAAAGTGTTGGACTTTGAATCCAACAATGATTCCACGAAACTTGAAGAAGGTGGAAAGAGAAAATGGCAGGAATGGAAATAAAGATTCCATGGTTGATGTGTTTGAGGATGATTCACATGTTGATGTAGATGTGCAAACAAAGTTAACACCTTTGAAATGGATTGGTAAGAAATGGTTAGAGTTCTTATCCAATTAAGGTTGCATGTCTTTTGATAATGCATCTATTTGCATTTATTTGTTAATGAGATGCAAGTTGCAGGATTTTACCAAGAAGGTGAATGGAAAAGTTGAGAAGGAGACTCACTTTATTGCTGCAACATTATATTCATTTCAGCTTCGAAAGTACAGTGTGCTTAAGCAAAAGTTGAAGGATGAAATGCATACATAAGCATGATATGCATGAACATAGGGATGTTGATGATTTCCTTGTATTTGAACATGTATGTGTAATTAATATGAAGGGTTGATTGCTTTGTTTTTAAACATGCATGTAATGTAGTATTGACTTGAAAAAAGTTGATTTGGTCTCCAAGATGGAAATAATTATGAAGTGTTTCATCTTTGAAAAAGAACTTTAGGGTCAATTGTTTCTTTTTCTACATGCTTGACTTGAAGGGTCAATTGTTTTAAAGGCATGTTTTGTTGGCTTGTTATCTAGTCAAACATTTGTATGCAGATGTAAAGACATGGAGGTGTTCATAATATGTGAAATCTGTTTCTTTTGTTCAAGTAGGATTTTAGGCCATCCAATTGTTGTCTATAATCCTGTTGTTGTTGATAGTATGTCAAACAAGTACAAATGAAAATTTTGTGAAGTAGATGTAACTTTACATTTGTTTGAGCCAGCTTGGATCAATAATCAAGGAAGAGAGGTTCAAACTACCTTCTGTGACCTTCTCAGCAGGAGTTCTGTAGGAAGTCAAGGAGGAAGATAGTTCTTCCCCGGAGGATAAGCACATCCAGGAAGGAAGTGTTCAAAGGCTTTGGTTCAGAGGCACTATGCAAGGAAAGTGTATGGAGGCTGAAAGAAGAGGGTGAGGTACTCTCATTTACTGTTCAGATCAGTATATCAATCTTTTGGAGTCCAAAATGGATCTTGAATAAACCTCTAAGTCTAAAATACTTCATATAAGAGGTAAAATGTGCCAAATGGCACAAATCCCTTGTAAATTAGAGGAAAAATGAAAGTCAAAGGATGCTCTTGGGAATAGTCTCATTGCATAGATCTCTTCATTCTAAATCTAACGCAATTTGAATAGGGCTAAAACAGACTTCAGATGAACAAGTTACTGTAGAAAGAAGTTTGCCCATTGTCCTTTGAAAAGGAGGCAATTTCTTATATAAATTGGACTTTAGAGAAATAAAGTCTTTCTATGGAAAGATCACATCGGAAGGTTTAAAGGGAGGACTTAGACCAAAGGCCTTAAGGGCCCCTGATTAGTGATCTCCGATATATTGAATCAGAGGTAGGCTGCCATGCGATATTGGGACCCTCGGCGAGCCGATTGCGATATCCGATGGTCAGCGATCGGCGATTGACACAGTAAAAGGGAAGACTTTGGGGTCATTGTGATTGTGATATGCGACATGCAATTGGGGCAGATAGCGATGCACCGATATTGGCGATCAGTGATCGGCGAATCCCCAATACAAGGAGCCAATGCCAATGCGACATGCGATTGCGAATTGTGATAAAGCATGGACCCGATGAGGTTTATGAATGCGATTGAATAATATTTGAAATCCGAAATTTCAGATTTTCTATGTAATCCTGCGTATTTGGGCTTTGGCCTTATGTAATGCGATTTGCGATGAACGATGAAGAACATGAACCCGACACGTTTATAGGAGCGATTCTATATTATTTGAAGTCCGATTAAATGCTCAATGATGTGTTTTCATCAGTTTTCCTGGGTATTGCATTATGTGTTCGAACACAAGATTTGTGCAGGAGGAAGACTAAACGACCGGGTTTCCTGCCTACCGGTTCCTTCCAATTTAAAACTAACTCTTGTGATGAAATAGTCGGGTTCTTCATGATGAAGGACTATAACCGATGTGTTACAAAAACACATAGAGCTCAATTGACAAGGTGGCTTAAGGTTGCTGAGATTTGCTTGGAGGTTGAGTGAACCTTTGGTAACACAGAGAGGCAGAGTTATGCTTAGGAGAAGCTCAGAGAAGCCCAAGAGGCTCAAATATGCTTAAATGCTGAGTGTAAGCCTAGAGGAGGTAGTTTGCGGAGTCGGGGTGACTCAGAAGTAGAGGGCTGCTTGGAGGTCAAGTGAAACTAGAAGCTTGTAAGAGCCAAGAGCCAGAGCAAGAGCCAGAGCAAGAGCAAGAGCCAGAGCTAGAGCTAGAGTGAGAGACGAGAGTGAGAGCCAGAGCCAGAGCCGAGAGCCAAAGCGAGAGCCAGAGTCGAGAGCCAGAGCGAGAGCTAGAGACGAGAGCCAGAGCCAGGGCTGAGAGCTAGAGCTAGAGCCTAGAGCCAGAGCCAGAGTGAGAGCGAGAGCGAGAGCCAAGAACCAGAGCTGAGATCCAGAGTAAGAGCAAGAGCGAGAGCGAGAGCCAGAGCCAAGAGCCAGAGCCAGGGCTAGAGCTAGAGCCAGAGCCGAGAGCTAGAGCCAGGTCCAAGAGCTAGAGCCAAGAACCGAGAGCTAGAGAGCCAAATGGCCAAGGGTAAAAATGGTATTCTAAACCCATAGGTTCAGTTGTAAACCAATGGATTTGAGTGTGAAACTTGTAAAAGAAATATTACCATAATCCCAGAGAGCCTAGTTGAGTTGACTAGAGCTCATGGAGACGTAGTCCAAGAGGTTTGGGTGAACTCCTAATTATATTGTTGTTTTATGTGTTTTCTTAATCTCTGCATTATTAACTGTTGCATGTATTTAAATATTAGCATAAGCAAATAAACATAAGCACTTAATAGTTAAAGGAAAACAAAAGCATACACCTATTTCAAGTTGTTAATTCCACAAATCATTAATCATAAGCATAGATCTGGGGTAAATATATAAGCCTTGAAGTGGGAGAGGTTCTTGTAATTGAAAGAATAACTTCGGCGTAAATCACATGTAGACAGACATTTGTCGACGCGTTTCGAACCAACTAGTGTGGTTCATCGTCAGGACAAGTTGAAGAAACAGATCCAGCTACACCTGTTAAATAGACTGAGCAGAGACTTCGACGGCTATATTCGACTCTAGGACATAGGTCAAAATTTATTTATTTATTTAATTATTATTATTATTTTTTATTTTTTATTTAAAAATTATTAATAATATTATTATTATTCCTATTATATATATATTTAATAAAATAATTATATTCATGGAATAAGTAAAATTAGGTCCAAATAAATCAGTGAAAAGCATTTAAAGTAAATTACCTCCTTATTGAAATAATAACCTTACTATAAAATAAAAAAAAATTAATATTTAATATTATTATTATTTAAAAATTATTATTATTATTTCATAATAATAATATTATTAATAAATAATTATATTCATGGAAATAAGAAAAATTAGGTCCAAATAAATAAATAAGTAACAAATATTTAAAAGTAAATCACTTAATAATTAAATTAATAAAATAATAACCTTAGGTTGTTAGTATAAACTAATTATTCTTATTTATTAATTCCTTTTATGGAAATAATTACATAAATGAAATAAACTAAAGATTAAGTTGACAAGAAGTCTTTAGTGCCCCATTTTAGATCAATATCCCTCTGTGCTTTTTTCAAATCATGCTCATCCATCTTTAAATATGTACCCAACTGCAATACTTGTGCCACTAGATCCTCTGTATTGGCTGGGATCACTACTATGCAGACATGAATATGTACTTGTTTCTGTAGCTTGGCCAATGATTCCTTATGAAAAGAAATCTCTTCACTTTTCTGCAAAACATCCTGTAAACGATTCTCCTTTTCATTTTCAACTTCAACTATCCCTGCAGCAATAGGGTGCTCACCTGTAGGAAGATTCAACTTCTTTCTCAGGATTCCAATCTCAGACTTAGCAGATTGCAATAATTCTTTTATTGCAGGTTGATCATCAGGATTGAATCCTATCTTTACAATAATCTTTTTTAATTCATCCACCTAAGCATTAAGAGCTCTGGAATTGGCTTTCTCCAACTTTAATTGCTTGATCACTTTGTGTAACATTTTATCTGCTTTAATAGCAGTTGCATTTGTCTTATGTAAATCATTGACAATGAATTGCCTAGTCTGCATGTGCAAATTGATTTTGTCAAGCATGGGATGTTTTTGAGCATCAACTGTCAAATTGATAGTTCTAAAGTTACTAGAGGACCCAATTAACATCTCTGTGGGATGAGAGAATGCAATTTTAAGCTGGTCCATTTCTAAATCCATAACATACAATAACCTGGTTTGCTCAGATATGATTTGAGACTTAGCCTGAGCCTCCATGTTTAACTTTATTTTCTGTTTTTTCTCAGCTATCTAGGCAAACATGCTTTGAATAAGAGGAGCTTGCTCACGAACAAGCTAACTGGAGGATGGAGAAGTTGGTGCACCCTTTGTTTCTCCTAATTAGATTACTAAACTAGGTTGTGCTGAAGACATTGCATCCAATAGTTTAGTTCTCTTTTCTATTTCTAACTCTTCTTCATCAAGATCAATAGTTTCCTCTTTGGCTCATTTTGAACCCTTTTCTGAAATACTCGAGGTTTCAAACTCTGATCCTTTGGTGTTTTATAGACCTCCATTTTCCATTTTCTCAATCTCTGGTCTGTTTTCATGTACAAATGTTGAATATCCATTCTCTATCCTTCTTTTGGAAATGATCTGATGAGGATCATAAGCCAACTCAAAAACCTACAAAAGACACATATCACCCAATAATTTCTCAACCTCTTGGGAAACTTGTCTAGTGTTCACAATAAAGGGTCCCACTTTTCTCAACACCTTAAAGAGATAACCCTTTTTCATGGGGACAAAATGAACCTGATCCACATTTAGGCTTTGTCTAATAAACTCAAGAGAAAAGAGTCGCATATGCACAAATTTTGGTACCTATATGGTTTGACTGAGGCTCCATAAAGCCTAATTTCTGCATGCTCTTCAAATATGAACTAGTCTCCACATCTTACATATTTGCTCAATTGAAGAAGTTCTTGAGCTTTGGGAAGAAATGCTGGTGGCAAGGTTCCAGTCAAAATCTTGTAAGCCACCGGAAGAAATAAAGAAGTAAATTCAAATAGGCCACCATCTTCTGGATCACCCCTCACCAGGTCTGTCCAGAACACCATTGATTGTTTCTTTTTAACTATGTCTACAATATTTAACCCCAAATTTGCAAAATGCTCAGCATTCTAGTACAAGAACAAATAAGTGACTACTGAAGGAAATTTAAATGAACCAGTATGTGATAGAGTCATGAATTGGGTATTAATGGTGTCCACCCAAAATGCTGGAATATCTAATATCACTTCTGGCTTCATCATCATACTGAAAAATCCCAAAACTACTTTATCAACATATCTGGAGTCTTCCCTTCCCAGAATTTTAGAAATCACCTGCAAAATTGGTCTTATATCTCCTACAAATATATCTAAAGAAAACAATTTTTCATCTTAGGAGGACATCTAGGTTTGGGAGCTAAGAAGGATAAAACATAAGAGGACTCTTGGGACAATAGATTTTCATAATATGAGATCAAAGACTCTTTAGTAAAAGTGACATAAGTTCCAGAGCTAGGGTAATTGAAATCTTGGTGAATTAACTAAGAGGTTACCTAGAAGACACTTTCTCCTAACTGATTCATCAAAAAACACTGCTTAGGGTACATAGACGAGGCTAACCACTGAATGAATTCTGGAAACAAGTGGGTTTTTGGGAAAAATGCTGCTAAGACACCTGACCTAACCATTGCCATAAATACAGGGGACTTCTTGCGATTCAAAACAACTTCTTAATATAGAAGGATATGCTTAATTGTGCAGATGGTATTAGAAATATCATGCTCGACATCCATTAGCGGGCTATGGATGACAGAAGAAGAACTTACTTGTTTGGCCATGTCATCTGAAAATGATAGTTGTTGACTTAGAATGATGAACTGGAGGTTCTCAGTTTATGTGTTGGAGTTGCTTGTACTGAGAACAGGTGACCGATACAACAAGGTTTATTTCCTTTTTTTATTTATAAATGAAAGCAAAATGGGGGGAAATGTAACAAATTAATGAAGTGATAGGGATGAGGTGAAGGGGTTTGGTGGGTGAGCTGGATAGAAATGAATGAGGGCAGAGGATGAAGTGGCAGACATGAGGTGGAGTGGGACAATGAGGGGTGGCCCACTGCAGGGTTAGGGGGTGTACGAGATGCTGATCAAGTTCAAATCCCCGCAGTGATCACATGCCGTCGATCTCCATTAATCGTGCTGACGTCAAGGTCAATTGCGGGGGTTGAGCCATGAATTATAATCCACGTTTGTTGTTCCCCTGTAGAATGCTTAATCTATCTTCTTTGTCAACATTTGATTGCACTTTGTGGAAATGCTTGGGCTTTAGTAGATGGGTCGGGCCTACCTTCTTAATGCCTTCAATGCCACCATTAGTGTCATTTAAAATAATATTTCAAAATTTCTTTTGTTTTTTCAAAACTTACACATGATATTTCATTTTTTGGATTTTTAATAATATTGAAAACTAAAACGACATAGTAAGCTACAACACCTGGCTCCACCTGGGGATAGTGCTTTTACCACAAAATCACTAAGAACCGTAGATCAGTGCCTTCACCTCGGGAATGGAGTCATGTATTGCTTCACCAAATTCAATTTTATGGAAAATGTACAATGAATTGACTCCGGTATTTACAATGACAAGGTGTACGTGACTTAGAACTAGAAATAATGTTTGAGCTACTTCCCATTGATAGGAAATTGTAAAGTTTCACCATCAAGGTTCTCCAAGTAAAATGTATTGTTTTCCCTTACCTCTATAATCCTGAATGGACCATACCAGAGAGGGTCAAACTTCCCGTGTTTGCCCTTGCCTTCTCTCCTGGTATCCCGCCTTAGCTCCAGGTCTCCAGCTTTAAAATCAATTTCTTTATATTTTCTGTCAAAAATAATCTTCATTTTTTATTGAGACATAATCAAATTATCTCTTACCTTATCTCTGCTTTCATTCAACTCCATTACCTTATGCATCCTTCTCACTAAAGCATTGGGTTCTTCCTCTGCTTCCTGAATCATTGCAATCACAAGCTTCAAAAAGACTAGGAAACAAAGCCTGCGTTCCATACACTAGCTCGAAAGGTGATTTGCCTATAGATCTTTTTGTAGCCACTCGGACGGCCCAAAGGAAGAACTTCAATTTTCAGTCCCAGTCCTTTTGATTCTTTGTAATGATTTTTTTTAGAATTTTTACCAATGTTTTGTTGTGGATTCCGCCAATCCATTCCCTTGAGGGTGATAAGCTGTTGAATGAGATAGAATAACATTATATTTTTGACAAAAGGCAACAAACCTGACTGAACGGAACCTTGAGCATTATCAGTTATGATTTTAATAGGGCACCCAAATCTGCTGAAAATGTTTTCTTCTAAAAATTTCATCACCACTTGGTCATTTGCCTTTCTAGTAGGTATAGCTTCTACCCACTTGGTGAAATAATCAGTTGCTATAAGAATCCATTTATACTGTTCACTCGAAGGGGGATTAATCTCTCCAACGAAGTCTAGCCCCCATTGTCTGAATGGTTCTTCTATGAAGACTGGAATCAATGGCAAAGGGGCCAACTTCTTCTTCTCAGGGAAAAACTGACACTTCTGACAGCCTCTAACAAACCTATATATATAACTAAATAAGGTAGGCCAATAAAATCCTTCTTAGAGAATTTTATGTGCAGTGACCTTCCAACTGTAATGGTCCCCACACAATATTTCATGATAATCCTTAATTATCTGTGTAGACTCATCTTCTGTCAAACATAATAGAAAAATTCCAGGAGGATCTTTCCAATACAATCTACCCTCTACCATCACATATGGTTGTGCCTTGATTTTTAATGCTCTATACCTTACTCTATCTAATGATCGAGGGCAAGAAAGAAAACATAAATAGTGAACTATGTACCTATACCAATTTGAGCATAAAAATTTGTATCAAATCCTCATATCTAGATTTGGTTTATCTTCATTGTCTTAGTAAATTGATTCCCAAAGCCTGAAAGTTTCACTCAGCCAACATCTTCTCCAACCCTTGTCCTTTCACTAGTTTGGTTGGCTTTATGTCTAAGTCATATTCTTGGATCTTAGCTATCTATTTTCCTCTTTTACCCTCCACATCACTCTGGACTAGGACATCCTTTACTGTTGCATTTGGCACATAAGCAATAATTTGTGACCGTAACACATAAGTCCTGAAAGCTTTTAGGGCCTTCACCAAGGCGTACACCTTCTTTTCAAGAATATTGCATTTGAGTTCAGTATCCTAGAGTACCTTACTAAAGAAAGAAATTGGCTGCTCTTTACCTTCATCATTTTTTCTGTAGAAAAACAACAGCTATTGAACCAGGTGATACAAATGAGAATATTTGAAAGGGCTTTTGATAATCAGGACTAATCAAAACTGGAGTTTTTTGTAGTGCTTCTTTGATTCTTGAAAATGTCTCTTTAGCTTCTTTATTCCAATGCACTTTATTCTCCTTTTTCAATATATTAGTAATATCTTTCACAATTTCAACATAGTTTGACATGAATCTCCTTAGAAAATTTATTTTTCCCAATTTTTTTTGAATATATTTCTTACTTCTAGGCAGAGGTATCTTTTTTACAACCTATACCCTTGCTGGATATATTTTTAATCCATCTCTTGAAATAATGTGTCCCAACAACTTGCCTTCTTCTAGAGAAAAAACAAACTTTTTAGGATTCAAAGATAGGCCATATTTCCTGCACTTCTCAAAGGTATTTTTCATATATTCCAAATGCTCCTCATCTGACTTAGAGAAAATAGTGATATCATCCAAGTACATCACCACAAACTTATCACCCACAAATGCAATATCCATAGCTCTCTGGAATGTTGCACCTTCATTCATCATCCCAAAGGGCATCCTAGCATACATGAAGGTTCCCCAAGGGGTTGTAAACACAATCTTCTTTTGATCATTCTTATCAACAACCACCTGATTATACCCGAAGAAACCATTAAACAATTACATTCTAAATGATCTAGTTACCTTTTGTAACACATGATCCATTTTAGGTAATGGATAGTTATCCTTTAAGGAGGCTTTGTTCAAATTCCTAAAATCCACACATAACCTTATTTCACCACTTTTCTTCCTTACTGGTACTAAATTAGCCACCCAATCAGAGTATCGGAGTGGAAATTGTTACCTTGGCATCCATAATCTTCTTAACTTCTTTTTCAATTAATAGAATAAGCAAAGGATTTGATCTACCTGAGTTTTTGCTTAAAGGGTTTAATCCCTTCTTTCAGGGGAATCTTGTGTTGAATTATGTTGGCATCATATGCCTTGAGACCATCATATGACCAAGCAAAGACATCATTGTACTTCTTAAAAATCTCAATATACCTTTCTTTATAATTAAATGGAACTCCCTTAAACAATTTGACCAGCTTGGGCTCCTTCTGCGTCCCAATGTTGTAATCTTGGACCTGTTCATCGTGAGAAACTTTTTTCTGAACCAATTGCTACATCATTAGAACTAAAGAGTCTTTCAAGAGGGACAAGTCCTTTTGGAAAAACATTATCCTTCAATTGAATGACATTTTGATTAGCTATGGACTTTTTATAATCACTTACTTCTACATTTTTTGTTACTACATCCCCATCTTGATCAATTTCAGTGCCTTGAAAGTCTTCAATCATCGTTAAGAACTCCTTAATTTGTTGGTCATCATCGAAAACCTGCTAGTGCTTTTATATTATCTGGAACAGGCAGTCTATTGGGCATGGAATCCCCCCACAACATGTTTTGGGGCTCAAAGCCCAAGTTTTGGTCAAAGGTTTTGTAAGACTCTGCGAATTGCGAGCATAGAGCACGAAGTAGAGGTCAAGTCATAGGGTTGTCTGCCCTAAATTAATGTAATGTAAGGAGGGCAAAGGAACAAGAAATAAGAATGTGAATGGTTCAAGCTTAGAGGAGGATTCTAAGTGTATTGAGTTGTAGTAGTAGGAAGAGGCTCTGCAGTTGAGGGCACAGAGGCCTGGTAGAGTCTGCAGCTGAGTGTGCAGACCCCTGCAGCTGAGTGCGTAGGGCGGTGTCGAGTCTGTAATCAAGATTGAAGATTAATAAAGAAAATTTGATTCTTATTTCTGTATATTTGTTGTACGTTGCCTTCTTTACATTTATATTGGTTTATTTGTCACGCACACTGATATGATTTATGTATATGCAGTAATAATCATTAGGCTTACATGAACAAGTTAAGTAATTAGATAATCACAGATTAAATAGCAAGGAACTTGGGTATTATACGGGTTGCACCCCAATTAGGGCTTCACAGAAGAACACCGCAGGTTGCTAAGGGATTGCAAGTGAGTGTAGCAACGAGTCAGACTGTGGACCTCCAGAAACCCATCAGACATCCCAAGGGTGCCAAAACATGGTTCTAGTATTGTCCCATACTACTTTGGGTGAGACCTCAGTCCATGCTTCCCACACTGTTGCCGAAAGGGCCAGTAGTATCGGGATTTGCTTGTTAAATCACCTCTGAACCTGGGTCAGGCCCATACAAGCCAACAAATTGTTCTGTTGCCCAGACAGGGATCTGCATAAAGGATGTCTAATATCATGTCACTGGAATCCAACAAAGAAAGAAATTGAAGAGTGGTTGGATAATAATATTCATGAGTTCGCAGCGTAGGAGAACAAAAATCCACGAGTATATAAGGAACAATGGTTGGAGCGCTACTTGTATATGTAAATCCAAGAAGTTTTCTTTGCATCTTTTCCTTCTGAGTTGTATGAGTGGATTTCGAAGTTAGCAGATAGCCAGGGAAGGTGTAGGCTTGACAAACCAATAGTGTGGACTCTGGAATTAGTGCGCAGACTAAAAGCATCAGAAGATAAGATTGCATGAGCTATGGACCATTGGCTCAACTGAATAATAGGAGGATTTATCACTGAGTTCACGGTAGACACGACTGTCAGCTACAGTGAGGTGGAGCGACGTTTTTTCAAAGGACCGTGAGGTAAGTATATTAAATCTTTGAACAATGGATTTAGATGCTATTGTGTAAAAAGAAGTTTCTACGAATAAATTAATGTTTGGGACTACATGAAGTGGGAAGATTTATAGGAGCAAAAGTAGCAAAGAGCTAGAAACTAGTCCCTTAATTTCACCCTCGCGAAAGAGCAAGGAAGAGCTCACGAAGGTTTCTCTGAGAAGCGTGGTCAGTTTGATAAGACAACGAATTCTGCATTTACCACCTCCACCCACACTGCCACCCATTTCACCCTCCTCACCTCCATCTCCACCCACCCCACCTCTGTCACCACCACAATTTAGTATGGCAAGTGCGATCAAACTACCAGTGTTCAAGGGAGTAGGGAATGAAGATCCGGACCAATTCTGGTTCGTGGTAAGAGTAGTATGGGAAGAAAAAGGCATCTTGGATGATAATATTAAAAAGGCTATGCTAGTGAGCATGCTTCAGGATCATGCATTAACGTGGTATATCAAGCATTCCAATGACAACCCGAATGCAGGAATCACAGTGATCCAAACCGCGCTGAATAGGGAATTTAGGAGGCCAAATTCAGAAACACAATCAATCATCGAGTTTAAGGAGATCGCGATGCTCCTGGCTGAGACCCCCTGGGATCTAAACCAAAGGCTAAAGAGTACAATCCATGAAGCCAATATGACATTAACAGATGCACAACATCACTCATGGTTTGTGGTCTCACTTACGCCACACTTAAGGGCGACACTGTCACAACAAAAAATTTCCACCTAGGCCGAAGCGTTGGAGATGGCAATGAGATTGCATGAGACCCCTATACAAGACTCTGGTTTGGGAGTCCAACAAATCCACGTGCAACTGTAGACTCTGTGTCTGGAAATGCAAAGTTTGAAGCAGGACAGGACACCTCGGCCGAAAGTGCATGAGGAGGTATGGTGCATAAAATGCAAAGGCCAAGGGCATGACAAGGACCACTGCCCAATATTCACGAACTACTTGGCAGGAGGAAGGCCAATACCGTTAAGAACAGAGGCATAGGCAGAGCCAAGTGTGACATCTACATTATGGTGTGCGATCTGTCAGATAGGAGGAAAACACACCATGGATAATTGTCATATGTTACAGAAGTATACGTAGACATCTCAACAATTGTTTTGTAATTTTTGTAGGTTGGTGGGCCATGATGAATGCACCTACCGAAGCTATGAACTAATGATGGATTGGAATCCTACCTACAGGTTACAGACTGAAATGTGAGCCCTTGACCCAAATGCAGGGATGGCGCGAGATATGTTTCAGGGGCATGGTCGGGGTCGAGGTGGAATGGGACCAGGAAGGGGTCGCGAACAAATAATTTTTTACAGTTGCGAAGGGCCAGGGCATTATGGCCATGATCGTAAAATCCCGACAAGAATATCATGTCAGTAATATACTCAATTTGATCATGAGGCAGAAGACTACCCTTTGCTGATAGCGAGGATGCACGAAAAGGGGGTACTCTAGCCCCCTCTGACTTAGAATTTACAAATGATGAGGTCTGAACTACGTGAAGAAGACCCAAATGTAAACATGATGCTCAGGAGCGGTATGACCACAAGAGATGATAAGGGAAAGAAGCGAGAATAAAGCGCATGGGTTTGCAAGGCTCCTACAAAGGAACCCGAGTTTGATTTAGAATGCGCGAAAGAGACTTTCATGGAAGCTAAGAAGAGCTTCACAGAGGCCTCCACTTCAGGCAGTAAGGATCAACTAGAAATAGGAAGGATCCTTCAATGCTCACTACCTTTTTGGAGACATGCATGAAACTACTACGTGATAGCAAGGTAGTCAAAGGACTATAAGAACTTATCACTAGGTGTGCGAGGTCAGGAGAACTGCGCATTGTCCAGAAACTTGGGAAGCATGCATTGTGCACAGGAGGGAAATGAGGTTGACTGCACAAATAGGTGAGTATGAAATGGATCAGGTAATCCTGGATTTGGGCTCGGATGTGAATGTGCTACCAAAGCAAACATGGGAACGCATGGGCAGACCCACGTTGCAATGGTCCCCTATTCAGTTATGAATGGCGAATCGATAGAAGATTTTTCCCATGGGAAAATTGAAAGGGGTAACAGTCAACATTGAAGGTGTGAGCACACAGGTGGATTTTGAAGTGATAGAGATTGTCAATGACAACAATCCCTATCCCGTGGTACTAGGAATAGACTGGGCCATCGATATGAACGGAGTCATAAATCTGAAGAAGCACAAAATTATCTTTGAGAAAAATTCACTATGCGTGGTAGTACCGCTAGATCCAGCGGAAGGTGCGTGATACACTGAACCCGTGTGTGACGACGATAGTGATGACAATCTCGACTGTATTTAGAAATAACTGCGTGAGAAGAAGATTGGGTGAATCCGACTGCAGATGGAAGGATTTCGTGGGAGCGCGAAAGCTCTTGTACTTCAGATTCAGATGAAGAGATAGAGCAATGGAAGAATCTGTTGCATGAAGTAACAATGCTAAATTGCAACATGATGGTTCGATCATTGCGTTGCGTGACAACAGAGGCAAGGGTGCTCTTGACATATGATGGATTGTCAGCGGTGGATGAATTTCTAAGCAAATTTGAAAACGCAGTACTAGAACAACAACAGTTTGATGCGCTAAAGTGGGCACTCCGTGCAACACCTACACGATGGTGGGATACACATCAAGAAAATTTTGAGGACTGGCGCAGATGTAGAAGGATGATGCACCTACGTTTTGGAAAACCCCAGCTTCGAATGCAAGCAAGTCAATAGGGGCACAACAACTTGCACACCCATCTTTCTCGATGGGTATTGTTGGAGAGGTAAATCCCCTCTACGGATAGAGGCGATCCCTACTAGCCCAGAACGGGTCTAGCAACAATCAAACAATGCTATCACGAAAGTTCCTAATTGCAAATAAAAGGTAGGTGATGAAGACCTACTTGAGATCTAATGCTTTAGTTTGTAGAAGAGACGTCGCCCATGTTCCTTTGCTTTGGCTGGTCACGATCCTCCACTATCCACGTGAATTGACACCTGCACACAAAGAGAACAACAAAAACACAAGCGTGAAATCTAATATATGCAATTATACATCAGTCAGGAAGGATATAATTCAACATCGACCATTACAAGTACAACGAGAATGGAACCATAATGATAGTCATCTATTATTAATAATTCAAAGGAGAATACAACCAGTGTCCTGACGTCACGTCCTCCTTTGGTTGGGTGCTCAGCTACACAAGTCTTGCAAAAGCTTGAAGGGGTTAGGGACAAGCCTCTCTCTCTTTGGTGACAAGATCTCCTTACTTAGGTTAAGCCTTATGGACACAAAGAAGGCTCTTGCAACTCTAATCTCTTGGTATCTTCCTTTCAGCACCAGTATAATTACCACTACCACTAGAACTAGAACTAGCTTGCTCAAGCCATGGAAACAAGATTTTATAGATGAGAAGGAAGAGATAAGATCAATCACAACAATAATGGATTTGGCTTCATCACTTGGAAACTTCTATGGAATGGTGGAAAACTACTTCCCATTCAAGGAGATTCGAAGCCAAACCATCCTTACTTAACTTGGATTCAGTTGGTGAATGAGTTGGATAGAACTTTCGGAGGTTGATTGGTTAAAAAAATTTCCCAAAAAGGTTGGCGCGATTGCAACTCTGGGACAGAGCGCTAATGGCGCGCTCCTTTTACAGGATTTTCCCCATTGGCGCGGGCAGTACATAGTGGACCAGCGCTAATGTAAAAAGGGTTGTTTTTAAGGGCAAGGTGCAGGAGATGTCTTCAGGGCATATGTATCTCATGCTCTGAGGTAAATGATGTAAGTGGTTTCAATTCTTGTCACTTCTCACAAGTCTCGGAATGAGTCCTCCAAGATGCAGGAGAGGGGTAACAGGGACGGTGACAAACATTGACAAATTACTCTGTAACAGGGTCCACATACTCAACTGTAGACGCTACTCTAGGCCTCTGCACACATAGCTACAGAGCCTCTCTTTTACTCTAAGACTTATTTTATTTTCCTTCTATTGACCCATTACATTCATCTTTATCATCGTCTCATATTATTCCTTAGACTCTCTAAGACTCCCCTACTTTTGCAATCCCATGGTCTACAGACCTTGGGTAGATCTACTAAAGTCAACACAATTGACATAAAATAAAGGTAAAACCCTTTATGACACTTGACTACCTACATGCTTCGTGACCATAATTTGTGGAGACATTACACTTTAAAAAACAAAAACTTGGGCTTTTTGCTTGAAAACATGGGCTTCTATCCCAAAATTGACCCTATGGGACCCTATTCATCATTTCTCCCGCCTGGGTTCACATTCCTCTATTGGGTCAATATAGGGTTACCATGCCCCTTCCCCTTTGTTATAGCTCCAAATCTCACTCTTGAGGTTTGTCAAGCTCCACTCATGGCCTAAGGCAACCCCTCCTGCCAGATTTGGTCCCAAATCTAAAAAAGCAGTGTTTTTTCCCTATACGTGACATTGCCCTAAGCTAAACGCGTGTATACACGGGTCTGCGTATACCCAACCCGCGTATATGTATAAAAACACTTAAAAAATAAAAATCTCCTTAATTTCAGGTAGAGATCATGGTTTTTACCTGTTGATCACCTGTTAGTGCCCGTGTCCCAACTGTTCCCAACGAATTCCCAACTAAAAAACTACTTTGGGAGAAGTATAAAAAGGCTTCTATGGGAAGGCCAAGGCGAGGAGAGAAGAGAGAGAAAGATTGCTATGCTGAGATTTCCCTGACCAGGTCTGAAGATCCCTGTGCCTCCTGCACTTCCCCCATCCTACAGGAAACCCTTGTTTCCTTGTGTGTGTTGATGATTTCATACTACATGAGAGATCATGGAGTAAGTCATGGAAGGAGTTTGTTAAAGGCTTAAGAGTGGACGAATCCCGGAGACGGTTCCAGTTGGAGCCTGCGAAAGGACGACTCAGGTGAAATTTTTCTTTTTATGTACTTTCCTTGTCTATAATAAAAGAAACACATGTCTTTGTTCCTGATATAGATCTTGTTCATGTTATGAATCATATGTGATAGGTTGTTAAATTTCATAACTAACTACCTTTCCTTATAATATGAAGTTGGTTTCTTTATGACGTTTAGTCCATATACTATTGCACTATCTTGAATTGTTGGTTTTGCAGGTCAAAGGAGCAAAGGAAATCAAAGAAGGGTTTGGACCCTTGGAGGCTCTTCTCAAACGTAGGACCTCAGGTACACCCCCTATCGTAGAGTTTGCTTATAGTAGCATTATGATTTCCTAGAATGTGTGTTTCTTTGCATAGATAACCTTCCGTTTGCTAGGGTATTCACCCAAGACTCTAGGGGAGTTAATCCCACAACAGAATTGGCAACTCCACTGGGGACAACACTCTTGTTGTTCCTAGTTTGGGTGTATTCAACCTAATTAGGGCTCAGTTTTCTGTTTATCTTCTGTTACTGTGTAGTCAGTGCCTGAATTGTGAGCTTTAATCAGTTTTTTCCAGACTTTTTTTTGTTTTTTCTTGGAAGCTTTTTTATATGCTAGTTTCTCTCTTTACAGAAGCGTATATATGCATATTTCCTTATGTGAACCCGCGTATACGCGAGTTTCCTTAAGCCTTGTCGCCTATACACGCATCTGTGTGCAAACACAATCGTGTATATCTTTAATTTTCAAGATTTTTGAAATCTTTCTATTTCTGGAAGATTGTATGTTGTTCTGATTTAGTTTGGAACAATCACTGTTCTGTCATAGTCTTTAGTTTTTTCAGCAAGTGTCTTGTTTTGATCTCTCTCTAATTATGAAAAGGTTGGTCTTGTTCTTTTTCTTGCAACCGTAATTTATTTTTGCTTAAGCACACAAGGTTTCTTGTAAGGAATCTTGGTTGTTCTGTGTATTCAAGGTAGAAAGATTGAGTTCAGTCTTTGTGTTGAGTTTTATTTTAATGACTTTTTGGTTTGCATGGTCGAACTAGTTTTATGACCATCTTCTTTTCTTGCTTCTTGAAAGTCGTTTGTTTACGTTTTCTTGAATGTTGTCTTTTCAATCTTTTGGTTTCCTTTGCCAAGCTCATTTCACTGCTTGTTGATTGTTAAAAGCATTTCAAAGAACCTTTGTTTTGTTGAGTTCCCACTTTTTTTTGTGTCGAAAGCTCGCAAAGTGCTTCATTGCCTATTTTTTTCGGTCATCAAGTTTCATTCTTGTTAGAGCATGTTTGAAAAGTCGTTTTTGAGTTGCTTTTGAAGGAAATTTCTTGAAACTTTGTTTTGCTTTCTTGAACTTTGTTTTGATTGAGTTTTCCTTTTTGTTGAGTGAAAGTGCCTATTTGTTTGTCTTCATCTTGCTTTTAGTGCTTAGACGAAATAATCAATAAAAACTTACATTCCATCTAAAAATTTAAGTGGCAAATCTAAAATCGATAAACAAGCAACTTTCATCTTTTGGTTTCAGAGCAGTTTTTGAATCTTGCATCAGCATGTATTTATTGCATTAGGATTAGCTTGTGCATCCTTCTAGGCATTTATAGTTTTGTTAGCTTTTGTGAGTGTGAAGTTTGAAAAGAAAAGAAAAAGTTGTATTGTTTTTTGAAGTTCCTCTGAACCCTGCAGAAATTGCTCTTCATCGAAAAACGAAAAACAATTGCAGTTTCACTTCCGTCATCCCTTGACTTAAATAAAATCCCATTAAAATGAAGCGCTAATTTAAAATATACTAGAACTTTATATTTGTCAGTTAGATACGTCAAAAAGTTTTAGGATATTTTAGGGCCTTGGATTAGGTGTGTGGAGAGTTAACTCTCCAAGGCCATTTTAAACTGTCAAACATAGGAGTCTGAATAGTGAGTGAAAATCCAATAGCGTTAGGAAGACTAGGAAAGCTCCATATCTGGGAGTTAAGCACGAGGGTCTGTAAAGACAGGGAAGAGAGATACCCCCTCTCCTACATGTTCGAACTTACCTCACGACTGTTGCACCTGGTTTCTGATACGAGTTGGTAACCATAGTTGCTACTCCTAGGGATCTACACAGGTGGCTGCAGAGGGAAATCCCATGGCAACTGAGGTCGACGTTGTATCACTCTCAATGGTACTACTGGAGGGCACCCTTGCGAAGCTTTGGGGCTTGCACCGGTGCAGGCTGTTGTTAGGAGGTCAACGTAACTTCCTTTGTTACCTTCGCTGATAGGACTGGGTCATCATTATCCTAGACTATCTTCAGAAGGCCCCTTACTTAACTTTCTTGTATTTTGGTGTCCGG
Organism: Pinus taeda; assembly: GCA_000404065.3. Taxonomy (NCBI): domain Eukaryota; kingdom Viridiplantae; phylum Streptophyta; class Pinopsida; order Pinales; family Pinaceae; genus Pinus; species Pinus taeda. The sequence continues at coordinate 8,216 of APFE030517979.1, read as the reverse complement.
TCCTAATCACCCGGAGCGGAAATACTTGGATGTTTTTTGACTGGATGATATCTTTAGGGACTTTATAGTGTGTTCTCTGTGCTCCTAGATCTTAACAAAAAATTAAAAGTGGTTGACTGATCGCCTAGACAGTCTTGAAGACTTTGTGGTCTTTCACCACCAAGTTTAGAACCTTCACCTAGAAGGTGTAGAGGTAATACTCCCGGTGGGTTTCGTCCCGCGGCAGCTGACGCATCGGGGATTGATCCTCCCCTCGGGGGCATCAGTGCTCAAGATAGACCTAGTACTTCCACAGGACAAGAGAGAGTACTCCTGTACTTTCTCGAGTTATCTTTCAGATGCAAGATAACGTAGAGGTAAAAGAACTCTCAGAGTCATTAACGGCTCTGAATTCTCCCCTACCTCCTAGTCATCCGGAAGGTTTACAATACATTGGGTCTCCAATGCATCGACCGTCAAGTCCAGGTCACATAACGCACTTACCATCGATGACCACTACTGGAAACATGGCTTCTACAAGTGCTAGGGCTGTGCAGACTCCAATATCTATACAAGGGGGAGAAACTATTTCCATCCCCTCAACTTCTTTATTCGGGTCCTTTACTAGCACGTCTTTAGTGGGGACTACCTCCATTCCTTCTATGAGTGGAAACTCCCAAACCAATGCTTTCAGTTCTCGATTTTTCCCATTTGGCACCCATTCTCAGGGTATTCCGTCAGTTCCGTTTAGTGCCGCCACATCCATGATGGGTGGATCGACTTCATTCCAGGGTTTTCCTTTTGTAAGTGGTCATATACCACATTCCAACCCAACAATTGGATCTATGCCTTTCTCTTCTTTAGGAAAAGGTAGCAATCCTTTTGAAGGGTGGACTAACCCTGCGGTTAGTAGTATGGGAACTGGGAATTTGTTTCTTGGCCAACAAGGAAATAGGTCGTACTCCACAGTTAGTTCATTCTAAAGTATTCCTCCCCTAGATTCTGCTTGGCATCCTTATCAGGGGTTGTCTGCTCCTTATAATCCTTTAGGAGGAAGCTTCGCCGGTTATGGAGTTTTTGTAGCTGGAGTTGGTCAAACTCCGAGTTATGCTGGATCACAAGGCATGCCTTTTGGTTCAGCTGGTTCTGTAGGTTACTTCAGGCAGCCTGGTGCCTTCCAAAATCCAGGCCCATCTTTTCAGAACTTTGGAAGTTCTGCTCAGTCTGGGTGGAACCTCCAAGGTCCTCCTAGGATTCCATTTCTGGCAACTTTGAACTTTCCAGACCTCACAAAGTTAACGAATGATCCAATCAAGTATAATCCGGCCTGGCCTCCAGTCCCAACCAAACTTCCTTCGGGCATTCCAAAATTCGAAGGGAAGAGCGGTGAGGACCTGGGCAACCATGTGACCACATTCCATTTGTGGTGCTCGTTGAACTCCCTTATTGATGATTCAGTTAGGTTGAGAATTTTTTAGTGCACCTTGACTGGTAATGCGGCCAAATGGTATATAGAGTTTCCAGGGGGCAACTTTACATATTTTTCTGACTTAGCGAATATTTTCTTAAATCATTTCCAGTTGTCTATCCGTTATGACGCCAGAATAGAACTTCTAGCCAATTTTTGTCAGGACACGACAACTCACATTTCTGACCATATTCAGGAATGGAGACGGAGAAAGAGGCTCATAAAAGCCGAAATCCCTCTGGAGTATCGTCTGAAATGGTTTTTGAAATCTTTACAACCTAATATCTCTAAGGATGTCTTGATGTTCGGGGTTTACTCCGAGGAGCAAGCCATTTTTAGGGCCAGCAATTAGAATTGATCTACTCTCAGTCTGGGATCCTACAAAAATACTTGCGAGATGCTCCTAGGTCAAAGGTTGATATAGCTAAGTCAAAGCCAGGTCCCCATGGGGATGGTATTGTTGGATTGGTAGACACGAATGTGGTGAACTTGTTGAGCCAATTGCAGCAGTTGTCATTGCAAACTTCTTCAAACAACCAAGTCACATCGTCTACTACTTCGTCTTCCCAAACTTCTTCGATTAATGTCGTCCAATCTGATAACCCCAAAGGAAATCAAAACTCCAGTGGGAAAAAGAAAGGACGAGGTAAGAAAAATAATCAGGATGGGAAGGCTAACACAAATAAATCTGGCAATAATGTTGGTGTGGGTAGAAATGAGTCTAAAACGAAAGTCAAGTTTCCATGCAAGTTGTGTAGTGGAGACCAATTAACTCATCTCTGCCCGAAGATTCAAGATGCTCAACGCTTGTTGGGGCAACAAGGGGCTTCTAGTTCTCAAGCTGTTTTAACCAACCCTTTTCCCAAAGGGCAACAATTCCTTGCTGGTGCGAGTTCAAATCCTGGTACCTCCTTGGGGGGCAGCCAGGAAGGGGAAAAATCATCGAACGTTTTCATGATGGGTTCTAATGTACATGTGTCTACTCAGTCACGTGATTACGGTGAAGCCAAAACTTCTAAGGACAAAACTGCTCCCCGAAATACCGACCTTCATATTGAGTGACCCCCTGTTGGGACTATACCACATATACCGAAAGGCTCCCCGAAACGCGCGACTATCAATCCTAATGCTAACGTTACCCATAATTATTCCATTGTGAAGGATATGGCCCAGATTCTGTGTGCCATGTCCGCTTTAGAGGTTCTCCAGTTGTGTCCGGCTCAGCGAAGTGCTTTACTCTCGGCAATTGGGCCAGTTGATCCAACCAATTCTTTAGTGCTCACTTTTGAGATGTTAAATGTCAAGAAGCGACTCCCTCATCACATTGCTTTCCAGATAAAGTCTACATACTGAAAGATTAATATTTTTCGCACCGTTATTGATCAGGGAGCTTCCACGTGCGTCATGTCGATGTCTTGCTGGAAGGCCATTAGATCTCCTTCTGCTATTCCTTCACCCACCCTTTTGACTGCATTTGATGGGCATTCTCACAAGCCACATGGGATTATCCCGGCCCTTCCCTATATGTGTTGGAGGAAAGGTCATCAACGTTGAAGTAGAGGTCATAGATGCTAACCTAGACTATAATCTCCTCTTAGGAAGGAATTGGGTATACGAGATGGATGTCGTTGTTTCGACTCTATTTCATGTCATCTGCTTTCCTCATGAAGGGAAAATCGTTGAGGTAGATCAGTTGGATTATTGTCTAGTTGATCCTCAAGCAACTTCTGACTCTATTGTCCCCTCAGTGGATAACCCTCGCTTGCCTACTGAGAATCTAGGAGTTGGGATGTATTCCTCATTGATGGGTACTTTTGATTTTCCCTCTCCTATCGCTCGAATCAATGTTGTTTCATCATCCAAGGAGTCTCCTCGAGAAGGGTTATTTCGAACTCATTATTTTTCAGACCCTTGGACCTTGCCTTCACCTATGGCCACATTAGCTGAAGGACAAGTAAATGGAATGGTGTCCTCTATGTTTGTGGCTGAGCTTAGATATCAGTCTGTCGTTAACTCTGCAGACGAACACTCTACTCCTTTTTCTGAAGAGGCGTTTGAGGGTTATGTGGCCCTGGCTTGGGACTTTGCTTCCACCTCTGCCTTGGACTGCTTAGATACAGTTTTACCTTATGAAGAAGTAATCCTCGAAGTGATGATGGGTGTAGATCAACCATGGGAAGATTTACACCATCGTTCATATTTCCTTCCTGCAGTGCGAGAAGTGGAACCTAAGTTCTCCAAGCTATTCACTAGTGATTTTTGTAAGATATCGAATCCATTGGCTCCAGCACACTTTTGTGCCGAAGGTAATATGTCGGTGATCTCAGAAACGATGTCTATAAACATCTCTATGGACCCTAACGTGATTGAGAATCTCTTCATCAGAATTGAATGTTCCCCTGAAGAGGTACGAATTTACACCAACCTTTTCAAAGAATTTCGAGATGAATTTGCTTGGTCTTATGAGGAAATGCCTGGCATTGATCCTTTTATAGTTCATCATGAGTTCAAGACGTATGAAAATGCTAAGCCAGTTCATCAAAGGATTCGACCGGTTAATCCTAGGAAAGTGATAGCCATTAAAGCCAAAGTAGAAAAGCTGCACAACGTGGGTTTTATATATCCTGCTCCTCTTACCGATTGGGTTTCTAATCCAGACCCTGTAGGTAAAAAGCAATGAAAAATCCAAGTATGCATTGACTTTAGGGACTTAAACAAAGCTTGTCTGAAAGATAATTACCCCACGCCATTCATTCATCAGATTATTGACGAGTGTGCAGGTAATGAGATTTTTTCCTTCATGGATGGTTTTTCTGGTTATAATCAAATTTCTATCCGTCCTGAAGATCAACATAAGACGGCTTTTATATGTCCCTAGGGTACCTTTGCATATAGAAAGATGCCATTTGGTCTCAAAAATGTTGGAGCCATGTTCCAGTGGGCCATGTCATATGCTTTCCATGACATCAAACATATCATCGAAGCATACTTGGATGATCTCACTGCTCGTTCTTGAAAAAGATCTGATCATCCCAGTCACCTTCGAATGGTTTTTGAGCGATGTCGTTTTTATAAAATCTCGTTGAATCTGAACAAATGTGTTTTCACGGTTACATCTGGTCAGTTGTTAGGGTTCATCATGTCAAATGAAGGGATTACGGTAGATCCCTTCAAGGTAGAGGCAATAGTCCAATTGCCTCCCCCATTGATCCGGATTTAAACAGGAACGAAATAGATTACAGAGATAACCATAAATACAGAGATGTATAACCGTAAGTAAAGAGATGCAGTGGAAATAATACTTCATGTCATTAATGGAAAATACCGAAATATGCTTACAACCAGAATTGGAAGTAAACCAGCTAGGACGATGATAGCTTATCTCTGAGAAGAGATGTAGCGGCTACATGCCTCTGAACTATTCTAAATTGTGTTACAATGAGGCTCGAAGGCCTATTTATTGTTGAGAAACAATGTAAAACCCTTCACATTCTAAAACCTACCCCTAGAAGATGAAACGCCAAATTGTGGGCCCCGTTTTGGGTAAATTGGTACATCAATTTCTCGAGGTTGTAACTTTGGCATACGATCTTCGTTTGACGCGCATGATAGCTCGTTAGAAAGATCTATCTGAGAACTACCACCTTGGAAAGGGAAACATCAGTCCGTGGGCCCTTGTTTCCCCCAGATTTCCCAAAAAACGTCGTTTAGGGCCTCAAAATGGCTTCGGAAGTTCAGGACCTGAAAAAACTGCTAAAAATAGTAAATTGTGCTACAATTACGGAAACTGAAAAACTAAAAGAGACAGTTGTGGGGGTCCAAATGGGATAGGTGGGTGGCCACCAACATCCACCTGGATCACCCATCCTCCATTCGACAACTTCAAAGTCTTCAAGGGAAGGCTAATTTCTTAAGGCGATTTATAGCGAACTATGCCGAGATCACTAAAGGGTTTATGCGTTTGCTCCGCAAAGTGGTTCCATTCATCTGGGATGACTTTGTGGAGCAGTCATTTGATGCTTTGAAAAAGGCATTAGTCTCTACCCCGCTTTTGAGTCAACCGGATTATGGTAGGGATTTCCTTTTATATCTCGTTGCAGCAGAATCAACCATTAGTATGGTTCTCATTCAGGAAGACGATGCTCTCATAGAGCATGTGATTTATTACTTGAGCCGAGGCTTGATAGGTCCTGAACTTCGCTATTCTCCGGGTGAGAAGTTGGCCTTGGCAGCTGTCCACGTTGTCCAGCGGCTCCGTCATTATATACGCAAAACTTTTGTCTTGGTAGCAGTCAATCTGTTTCAGTTTTTCCTCAGTAGGCGAGTGATTGGGGGCAAATATAATCGATGGATTGTCATTCTACAAGAATTTGATCTCGAGTTCTTGTCCGCTAAGTCCAAGAAATCTATGGTTTTTGCTGAGCTAATTTCTGAGCTACCTTGTGGAGAGGATACTATTTATGAGGAAAGTTTTCCCGATGAACATTTATTCCTCATCTCTTCACTCGATGCTTGGTATGGAGATATCATTGTTTATCTCTAGACTTCGAAGTTCCCTTCTGCTTTCTCTATGGATGAACGTCATAAATTACATCACCTCGCTAAAAATTACATCATTATTGGTGATACATTATATTGTCGAGGGGTTGATTCAATCCTTCGGCGCTGTTTAACCTTAGAGGAGGCAGAGTCTGTGCTAAATGATTGCCACAATGGAGCTTGTGGTGGTCATCTATCAGGGCTTGCTACAGCCCAGCGAATCTTGCGTGCTGACTATTTTTGGCCTTCGCTCTTCAAAGATTGTGTTGAAGCGGTCAAACGCTGTCACCCGTGCCAAGTTTATACACGGAAGATGCGCGCACATCCATCTCCTCTTTTTCCCGTTGTCACTGTCAGTCCCTTTACTAAGTGCGGTATTGATTTTACGACTTGTCATCTGCCCTCAACAACGAATCACAAGTATATTATCGTGGTCGTCGACTACTTCATGAAGTGGGCCGAGGCCATGCCCACTTATAAGAATGATAGTGAGACAGTGGTATTGTTCCTTTCTAATCAGATTATCTCAAGGTTCGGTATCCCAAGAGAGATTGTCATTAACCATGGCAGTCATTTCCAGAATCAACTAATGTCTGAATTAGCTCTCAAGCTAGGTTTCCGACAGGAAAATTCGTCTCCTTATTATCCCCAGGCCAATGGACAGGCCGAGGCAGTGACCAAAACTCTTAAGATGATCCTGCAAAGGACAATTGATAAAAATAGATCCAATTGGCATCTTATGTTGTATCCGGCTCTATGGGCATATCGAACCTCAGTCAAGACTGCTACAAGTTTTACACCTTTTCAATTAGTTTATGGGTTGGAATCTATCTTTCCTGTCGAATGTGAAATTCCATCTCTTAAGTTAGCTATTGAGCTCCTTCCAGAGACCTCTGGTCTCGAAGAGCGCCTCCTTCACTTGGAACATATTGATGAGAAGCGTTGAGATGCAGCCATAGTAAATGAGGCTCATAAGAAAAGGGTTAAAATCCAGTATGATAAAGTTGTCCATCCTCGTGTCTTTTCTGAAGGTGACCTCTTCTTGGTCTATGACCAAGATAAGTACACCTTGGGGGCATGCAAATTCAGACCTATGTGGTATGGTCCCTTCATAATTAAACAAGTTTAAAAAAAAAGGTTGTATGAGTTAATCGATTTCGAAGGAAGCAAATTGGCGGAACCTCGAAACGTGCTCTACCTTAAGAAGTAATTTTCTTAAGTACTAGCTAGGCAATGGCTTCTTTATACATTATGTGTATTTGTACATATTTTGTTGAGAGTTTGTATCAACACTTTTTGGTTTGCTTTGGCAGGTGTTGATAGATGACTTGGTCTATTTTGGATTCGTCGATGGTGCTAGTCGGCACACTCAAAATCTCGCTTCTGCAGCTTGGATATTGTATTATCCAACTGGTCAATTGAGGGTATCAAGGGGATTATGCATCGATCCTGCTTCAAACAATATGGTTGAGTATACTATCGTCATTAATTTGCTATCTGAGGCAATTTCGTACAAAATCGACTCGTTGGTAGCTTATCTTGATTCACAATTGATAGTGTCACAATTAAATAACATTTATCGGGTAAGAGATCCATGTTTATTGTTGGATACCTATACCAATAGGTTTCATTTTTCATGATTAGATATCAAAGGTCCAAATATGCTCTGCTTTGGCAAATGCAAAGATCTCATATTTTTCTAAGAAGGCAGTGTCTATATCAGTTTTGACAAGAATTCAATTTTGGGATGGATGGTCCAACAGTCTAATCTGGATCATGCCATGTTTTCAATTTCCATGTTGTAGTGTAGAGAGTGATATCTGTCCAAACTGTTTAATCTTGGCAGATCAAATAGCTAGGTAGAGAAACAAAGGTTCCCAACTGTTTAATCTGGGGCCTTGGAAGAAATAAGGGTTGTGTTACATAGGAAATGCAAGTAAAAGCCAATGAAAAGAATAGGCATTCAAAGGGTTTGCAAGTCCAAGTGCACCCTCCAAGAAGGAACAAAAAATGCTAGGAAATCTAGTTGGGTAGGTAGCTGGGGTTGCAGAAAAGTTGTCTCTTCCAAGACTAAGCCTGCTGAAACATCTACAAGAAAGGCAACATACTGATGCATGACTAATTCCCCTGTTTTTCATATGTACATTACTCATAACTAACTCCCTTTCCCAAGATACACAAAGCACAGAGATTTATATACTTGAAGAATTCTTATGGCTTTAAGAAGCCA
>APFE030517978.1:127445-145805 GCA_000404065.3 Pinus taeda | reverse complement strand
CCCCCCCCCCCCCCCCCCCCCTCCCCTTATAGTACAAGAGCCTTAATGCACTTGTAACTGAATATTTACTAGGCACACTTTCTTGCTTTTCAAAGGAACATATGCTATACTATCTCTTGCTGACAACTAAATTCAATGCAGATATTTAAGTACATGATAGTCGGGTTGTATTCCAGATGGGGCTCCTATCCTAAATGATGTGAGGTCTAATTAGGTGATCCAAATCTCTTTAGCTACCAGAATTAACCAAGATATTTTACTCGTGTGATGTTATCAGAATTGCATGTGACAGAACATAAAACAATTGTTGGTCAAGGTTGTCATTGATGTCATATGGCATTGTTGGAGATGGCAAATATTCTTGTGATACATGCCTTAAACCATTTCATGATGTTGCCCTAACTACATGACAAAGCCCTAAGTACATTTATGCCCTAGATTTGTGATGCATGATCTAAATGCCCATAATACTCTAGAAGATGCATTAGCCCTAACACATTAACGCAATTCCTAATACTTATGATGCCCTTAAGATACATGAATGGAAGCCTATGTGTATGAATCCCTAATCCTAATGAAGAAGCCCTTTCCCTAATGTCCATGGAAATCCTTAGATCATTGATGATGAAGCCTTAAATGAAGATGCCCGTGAATAAATATTGAAAATGCACCCTAATCTTTTTTATGGCCATTATACCTTTAAAGAAGCCCTAATCCTAATCAGCTCTATGACCTAATTCTATAAATTTGGAGCCCAAAACATTGGATGCCTAAAACTAAAATCCCAATGGCTGCCATAAATAAAATAATAATGACAATCTCACAAAAATATTTTTATTGGTGGTAAAATTACCCTATTTAAGGATGGGATTGGAATATGAGTGTAGAGGATTTTTTTCCTCTTTCTAACGAGCTATTACATGCCCCCAAATTCCTTACTGTCAAAAATAGTCAAATTGTCCAAGACGACTTGAGTAGGCTCCCAACCCTTGGCAAAAACACATAGGCTCCTAACCCTTGGCAAAAATACGTGTCCCTTCAGAATATGGAAAAACCACTATAAATATAAACTTAAATTTGTCCATTCAAGCTCAGATTTTTTGGTGGAGAAAAGACAAGAGGTAGAAAAGAAGTCGCAACCTAGAAAAGCAAGACAAATTTGTGGAATTATTCTTGGGTTAAATAGTCTCCCATGGGTTTGATCTAGGAGCAGAGAAGTTTTGTAGTTGTCGTGGTCAAAGCTTCTATAGTTTTCGTGGTCGACGCTGTCGTAGTTTTCGTGGTTGTAGTTATCGTGGTTGAAGCTACCGTGGTCGGAGTTGCCATAGTTGAAGTTTTCGTAGTTTCCATGGTCGAAGTTGCCACATCTACCATAGTTGAAACTAGCGTAGTTTCCATGGTTGAAGCTACCATGATCGAAGTTTCTGTAGTTGTTGTGGTCAAAGTGTTGATTTATTGGGATTAGACAAATAGAGCTTGTTGAATTCTTCTCTTGAGAACAGAATAAGGCAAAGTTGGAGAACTTTGTGAAGCAGCATATTTAAGATTTGTGGAGATCATTCAAGACCATGATGCATTGAAGACATAATGAGGTAACCTTGGATATTTTTTTTGGGTGACATGAAGAGCAGTGGCGATACCTTCTAAGGAGACAAGGTTTTCATTGATGACATGATGTGGAGACTAAGGGAAGGTGTAGCTGAATATTGACAAGGCTTGTTGAAGAAGACATTGGGAGCCATGAAGTATAACCTAATACATCTTGATGAAGTAAAGTAAGGGTTGGAGCCCAAGAGGTTGGAGCCTCGAAAAGACGAGGTTGGTGCCTTGGAGGATAGGGTTGGAGCCCTAGAGGATCAGAGTCCTCAAGAAACCAAGCAGGAGCCTGAACTAGATATAGGGTTGGAGCCCTTGAGGTTGGTGCTTCAACATTGACAAGGTTGGAGCCTTGGAAGTCCAAGTCGATGCTTGGAAAATACAGGTTGGAGACTGGGAGATTAAAGATCGGTGTCTTCATATAGGATTGGAGCCTTGCATAAATTGTACTTGATTTATTGTAAAGAAAAAATTATTAAAATCATTTATTCGTATTGTTCATTTTATAGTCTAAATATAAGCGATATAACTGGTAAAAGTAACAATTGAAAAGAAATATTGATTCACCCCCCCCACCCTCCCCCAAGTATTTCCAACAATTGGTGTCGGCGCCAGTACCTTCATTCAAATCCTAACAACTTGAAGGTTGATACTTAGAACAAAAATGGCAAAGCCAAGGAATAAAGCCTCCAATCGTCCTAAAGATGTCTCTTCCTCAACTAAGAAAAATGAAGACAATCAAATTGAGAAAGTTCCAGTGTTCAATGAAAACTTTAATGTATGGAAGATAAGAATGAGAAATTTCTTAATGGCCCAAGGCGTTGGAGTATGGGAATTAGTGATTACTAATAGCACGATGGACATTGAATCCAAGGAGTTAGTGATTATTGATAGCACGATGGACGGTGAATCCAAGGCGTACAATACAAGAGGAATGAAGACAATTTTGAATGGGCTACCGAATTCTATAAAGGCCAATTTGGAAAAATGTTCCTCATCAAAAGATATATGGGAAAAACTTCATGACCTTCACTCAAAAGGAGAATTGACCATGACCCCTAGTCAAGAATATGATGGAAAGCAAGAAGGAGATCCAGAACCCATCAAGGAAGCTGAAAACAACAATGATTATATCAAGGCCAAAGAATACCTAGAAGAAGAAGAAAGAAAAGAAGATTTTGAAGAAGCTCTCCTTACTAAACTTATAGTTGCCATGAAAGAGATTAATAGTTTGAAAGAGGAAAATGAGGAACTTAAGAAGAAAGCACAAGATGGTGACCAGGACAAGACAAGGAATTTGACCTTTTAAATCTTCAAGTAAAATAAAGAGATGGGGACCTCACCAAACTTAAGGAGGAATTCAATCAAAACAAAAGAAAGCATCATGAAGAAGTCATATATGAAAAATCAATTGGATAAGGCAAAGAAAAGGGAAGAAACTTTGTCAAGCCACCTTGAACAAAGAGTCAAGAACCTGAACAAAATTGAAGCAGGGATTGGTCAATACAAGGGAGAGGTATCCTCTCTTATATCTCAACTAGAAGAAGCAAGGAATCAAGCACAAGAAGTTGAGAAGGTGATGGAAGATTTAGCATTCATAAAAGGACAAGTTGATGAAGCAAAAAAGGAGATAAACACCATGATTGGCCAACTGGAAGAAAAGGGTGATGACATCACTAAGTTAAGATTAGAAATCACTTCTCTTAAGGCCCAATCATGTGAAGCAACCAAGATGCAGGAAGAAATGGAGATAATTCTATCAAAGAGGGATGACGAATGCAAGAAAATGAAGGAAGAAATTATATTTCTTAAAAAGGAAGTTGACTTGCCTAATAAGAACTTGAAAAGTTCTCAAACCCTAGATGACATCCTAAGTCATCAAAGGTATCCCCTTAATAAAGTAGGTCTTGGCTAAGCAAGTGAATCTTGAAGCAAGAATGATAATGCTTCAAACAACAAGGATGTGAGGAAGCCGTAAAGAAATGTTGATGCTCCTAGTTCCAGCAAAGGCAAGGAGAAGAGTCAAGACAACTAGGGAAGAAATCCTACTCCAAGGAGACTTCTAGATGGTGTCAAGAATACAAAAGGAAATAAATATCATCAAAGAATCCCAAGGAAAAAATAATTCAGAAGTACATCAAGGAAACCTTCATCTTCGAGGTACCAAAGTATATTTCTTGGTTATTTCTATTCTTGTACAAACATTGAGCACATGGAAAAATATGGTAGGGCATATCAGAAAGACAAATATAATGGTTCTCGTCAATCTCCTAGAAGAAATTTTGTAAGAATAATTCATGATTACTAATTCATAAACAAGATGGAGTGCTTCAATTTCCATAACATTGGACATATGGCACATGATTGTAACTTGAATTAGGTCCCTACACAAGATAGAATCATGACAACCAGCCAGAAAATAAAGTGTTGTAGCGGCTAAAACCACCCTCCAAAATTTTGCCTTAGCTTCGTTTTGGAGCCTCCCTACCAACCATCCTTAGCAGCATGTCTTGCACTATTAAGTACATAGGCTTCATTGACTTTTCAGTGGCTTGCTAGCCTATGCATGTCAGTTTTCTTCACTTCTTTGATAGGTTTCCATTCCGGACTTAAGCTAGTTGCAGGCTGAGCAGCTCCCTCAAAAAATTACGCAATTTTGGAGGGGAACTAACCTTCCCTCCAAAAATTGTACAAACCTGCTGGGCAGCCTACTGGGCTCAGAAATTGCGCAATGCAGTCAGACAGGCTTCCTTGAGAAAATTGTGCAATCTGGCTCAGCACTACAGCTCAGCAAAGAAATTGCACAATTCATGGAAGCAGTCACCTGCTCCTCCCAGAAATTGCACAATCGCTCTGGGATAGCCAACCCAACTCCTCCCAGAAATTGCACAAATCCATCTCTTAGTCAAGTAGGTTGTTGCATGTGCCTTCAGGTTGACTGGTTCCACCGAGGTGTTGGCTAGTTGAATTGTTTATTAATTAAACGATCAAGTACCACATTAATTTTCAACCTGGGAAAGTCTTTTTATTCCAAAGGCCACTGCGTACTGTTTGTACTTAAATTCTAAAAGCATTGAAAGCTGTAGTATACTTAATTCCTGTACTAGGTTATCACAGTGCTGATAAAGAAAGAATTGATTAAAATTACAGATCTAAGGAACAAGGAAATGGATTCTCTGTTGGCAGAGGATCAGGACCCTATCCTCCAGATGAGGACGTTCAGCACCTGCCCCTGGAATCAGATTGCTAACACACACAGCACTCAGATTCACCGGTGAAACACGCTTGCACAATTTCGAATGACTTAATAAAACAGAGTGCTAGCAAAACAGAATTGCAAGAGATAATGCTACAAAGTCCCAAACAGAGTACCTGCAAAAAGAAACTACCACACACTTTCACACTGACAGCAAAGTAAATGGGTGAATCTTGTGAGGAAGGTGGGCCCAGTCCCTCTCACAAGATTCCCCAGAACGCGAAGAATAGCTTAAATACTCAGAACGTTCTTCTATTCATCTGTCAAAAATTTGGGTACAGTGAAATTCAGAATTGCTGATATTTCTTACAAAAATGCTCTTACCGACTAACTCCTTGACTAATGTAGATGTCTCCTCTTTATAGAGGAGACATCTATTACAATAGATTGTTACGGTTCAATTAGTTGATCTGTTTAATCAAAAATAAGAATTACAGAGATGTTGTTGCAACAATCTGACGATATATTCTTTGTTTAGGTTCTAGCTGTTACACAGCTGGTACTGTTCTTCGACCGTCTTCCTTGGGATACGTACATTCCTTTCGATGATTCCTCGTGCTATTCTGGTTCTAAGTCCTGGTAACTGTGTTCTTACTTGCCTTGGATAATTGCTTGATTCAGCCACGTCAGCGTTCCTCAGATAGTTGCCGTTGTTATTCCCAGCTGATGCAAAATACCCGCTTTAGGTGATTTCTGTTGCTGACTATATCAACTGCGTAGTTGCTGCTTCTGGTGTTGCAGCAACTGCGTAGTTGCTGTTTTTAGTGTTACAGCAACTTTAGGTTATAATTCTTGCGGGCTTAAGACAATTACTTAGCAATTCAGTTAACTTTCCCAAGATAAATACAAAGGTACTTACGAATATGCAGTGAACAATTAAACATATAGATATGCGGGAAGTTACTCCATACCTTGGGGTGATCAAGTCATTGTATGATCAAAGCTTATAACTTATGACTAAAAAAGGATAATATTATGATGGAAATATAAGGTCAAAATTGGTCAATTCTGGATCCTAACATCCCCCTCAACTGAAGATATTGCATGTCCCTATGCAATGTTGTACTCTGAATCCAAGTCGGAGTACTGGGATGAACAATGTAAATTACTGAGACAATAGTTGTAGGAGGTGACATCGAACTTTTTTCTGAAACCACAGACAGTCTGTATCTGTCTCCATGCTACTACCTCCTCCTTAGTAGATAACCCAAACTGACCCTTATATTGTTCCCCGGATAACCATAAAAGTGGAAATTTAAACTTGTAGCCTATCCAGCTCTCAGCACAGTGTTGCATGCATTTAATATAAAAAGGTACCCTTGTAAGTGCTACCTGCAAATTTGCTGGATTGTAAGGATGGTATTCTTTCCTTTCTTTGGGGCAATTTTCCCAAAAGAGATTATTTGCTCTAACAACCAAGGGCACTTTGGTTCTCAAATAGTGCTGACAGTCCTTCAGGACTATTGCTTGCAATTGCCTAAGATGATTTTTCATATCAGAATTCTTTATCAATGTTTGGTGCTGTAAAATAAAAGTAGCTGCATTCTTTGGTTCAGCCCTAATCCACAGAAGACAATTTTGTTCATTATGTTGGGCTGAGATGAAGGCATTCTGCCATGTGAGCTGGTTGGCTAAAAGGGAAATAAAGGCTCTCAGTTGTATGTCACCAACCACAGGTAGCATATTCTTGTCCCTTTATTCAGATACTGCTTCATTGTGTAGGTAGAGCTCGCATAGTAGATTTTGATCATTCTTGGGTGCCTCTGCAAAAGTTTGCATAAACTGTTCTGCTGTAACCACTTGATGGGGTCTCCCTTCTCTCACAGCTTTTATCTGCAAGAACGTCAATCTTTCCATTAAAAATGTTGCATAATTAAAAGATGGCTTCCTCATGGCTAATATTCTTTGAAACAATTCGAACATCTGGGACAATCTGGTTTTTAGCTCTGTGATCTCTTTATATTGAGCTCTGCATTGCTCAATTGCTTCCCAATTGCTGTATGCGTGATTAAACCAGGTCTCTTTCTGCTGTTCAAATGTTTTACCCTTTGACTGCTCATACTCTTTACACCATTTTCCTTTCAAAGCCTGAAAGCTTTTTGTTTCTATACATGCATCATTAACAGAGGGAGACTCTGTTTGTGTGTAAGCATCAGTAAGAAAAATCTGTTCTGTTGGAGTAGGTTGGGATACTCCCTCATCTTTTTCTCCGTTTGCAGCTAGTATCTCATCCTGTTGCTGTCCTGATTCATTGTGTTTTGTGGTAATTGGGGTAGGCCGGGGTAGGTTTGTATCTTCTTGCTCCTTTGCTGATTTCTGTGTAAAAATTTCCTCCAAAATAATTTGGGTGGGCCGTGGTGAGTCTGTATTTTCTCCTGCTTTTGTCTCTGCTAGGGGGCTTACTGGTTATTGTGTTACAGTAAGTTCTCCGATTTGGTCTTCTTTCTCCTCCAGAGAGCCTGTTGGTTCTTGTGTAACAACAGGTTCTTCTGTGTGCACTTTCTCTTGGGAGCCTGTTGGTTCTTGTGTAACAACAGGTTCTTCCATTCTAGCAGAGGGTTGTGATATTTCTGTCTGTTCAGCAGCAGGTCTTTCCGTGTCATCTGCAACAGTGGCAACATTCTCTCTTGGCTCCGCCACTACCTTGTATCCTGCTTGGGTATATATTTCGCCACAAGTGGCGCACATATACTCATTGTCTTCACTTTTCTCTGCTGTCGAGGCCACTCGCGCTAAAACATGCAGGCTGAATTCCTTTTGATATGCTTCTTTAATCCTTATTATTTCCTCTTGATAATCCTGAATCTGTAATCTTAGGAATTCAATTTCCTCCTGCAAGGCAGGTATAGTGGGCTGATCTTGCGTGGCAGTAGGCTCTAGTGGAGGCAGGGGTTGCACTTCATCATCCTGGTCAGTATTCCCCGTAGTTGGTTCTTGTGTATCACCTGGGGACGTGGCTGGTTCTTGTGTTACAGCCATTCGATCCTTATTACCTTGGGTGTCGGCAGCTGGTTCTTGTGTATCAGCTACCTTAACATATGATGTCACAAAGCTATGAATGTTCTGCATTTCCACTTCCGAGGGTGAAGGGGATGGACTTTGGGGGCAGGTGGGGGTACGGATTATTAAAGTAATGGGTGGTGAACTAGGGGGATTTGGGATTTTGGCTACTAACGATGACCGGGTTCTTCGTTTTGGTAGGAAAGCCGTAAATGCGGGCATTTTCCTTTTCAGGTCAATTTCAGGGGTAGTAGCCGGAGCAGCGGATGTTTTAGCTGAAACCCTGGTTTTTCTTCTTTTTGGTGGGGTTTCTTTTGTCTGACGCTTCTTTCTCTTAAGTAGGGAAATGGGGATATCATCGTCAGAGTCATCGGTAGAAATGTGAAGTATGGGGGTGGAAGGACTGGCCTTTTCGGGGGATAGGGTTGTTTCTGTAGTTACTTCTGCTGCTTTTTCGTTTTCAGCAGTTTGCAGAGATGTTTGATGGGCTTGTTCGGGGATGCGTTCTGCCTGCTGAAGATTTTGCAGGGGGATTTGCTCGGGCATATCCTCTATTTGCTGAGGGGGTTCATATTCTGGTTGTGGAATTTCAACTTCCTGCGGGGATGAATGGGGGGTGGAGGATTATTTAAGGCAAGACCTCTATTAATGAGTAATTGGATTAACCGGTGGTGTTTTAGGGACAGAAGTGGGTGCTTCGCATTAACAGCATATCGTGACATATTCTTAAGACAACCCAATAGGTAATATGGCATATTTATCAATTGACCATTTCTTAAATGATTTAACAGCATGAAATCGTGCTGGTAGATTACCTGGTAGCGGCCCTCGCACGTCAGGTATTGTTTGACGAATTTGGAAATTCTTGGCCATGGTGGAGGTAACGACCGCAGTGCTACGCCTCTGCCCTTAGGTTCTATCTGCTCGCCTGGTCGTAAGAAATCCTGCTGCGCGTTGAGAATCAAATGCTTCCTGCTGAACCATCTTATGTCGTTAGTTGGTAGCCCAGTGGCTTGAGCTATCACTTCCTCTGTAACTGGAATTTGAATTCCCTGCATGACAGAGAATCCCTCTCTTAAGTTGCGTGCAAATTCCAGGACTTGTTGCTCGTTAAAGTCCGGAAGTCTCCTGAAATATTCTATCCAGCCTGCTTGCAAGAATATCTGGTAAATGTCCGGATAGAGTTCCAGGACTGCTGTCGAAGTGGGTTCATATGTGATAAGAGGTCCTCCCATGGCTGTTGCTTCAGTAAATTTCCAAGTTCAGAGCCGAGCTCCCGATTTCAGATCAGAGTAAAGCGTCGCAAATGGTAGCATGCAGCGATAGGGTGACTTTTACATATTACCGGGAGAATTAAGGGTGGCGGCAGTTGGCGTGGTATATCATTATTGGAATTGCTTTGGTACTCCCCCTTCTACGTGTGAGCGATTTGATTGGAAATATAACTAATTGATAGTCCTATCAGCTTTCACCGCATTATCTATTATTTAATGTCCATTGATAAATGTGCGTACCTTGTATTTTACCTTTTTTTTTTATTGCTGCGTCAAAAAGTCTTATCTCGTCTGCCGCTGAGTCACAATCATTACCACGAATCTGAAAGTGTGGGAATATTGGTAATTTGTAATGATAATGACGGGAAGTGATAGTCAGATGTCATAGTCATCATAAGAAGCAGTATCTTTTATCGAAATTTATTGCTTGGGGTTGTAGTGGTAAAACTGGTTTTCATGAGTGAATTTAGCCGGAAAAGGGTATTTCGTGTCCGGGAAACGATATTGGAACACCAAAATTGGTGTTTAGTGATAGGGAATTACCGGAAGAGAAAAATTTGTGAGGATGGGAAATGTACTAGAGTGATGGGAGTCAGGAAATGATGTTGTACTCACGGGAATGGTATTGCAGAAATGGGAATGATGTTTTGAATAGCAGGGGGTGGTGTTGCAGCAACGGGAAATAATGTTGCAATACAAGAAATGGTGTTGCAGCAACGGGGATGGTGTTGCAGCAACGGGATGTGGTGTTGCAGCAACAGGGAATTCCACGTTCGCGAATTAATCTCTTTGAAACTCTTGTCTTCCGGCTTCCTCCCAAGCTAAAATCTGCAAAATACTGAAATATAATATCGTAATCCTTGACAGGATTTATTAGTTTCTTAAAAACATAATATCTAACCTAAAAAAATTGCATAAGTAATAAAAATTCAAGTGCTTTGAGGGGTAGCAAGTTCCCCTGGAAAGGAATACTGTTTTATTGCCATGCAGGTGGTTTTAAAATCTTCCTTAGAAACCGGCCGCTGGTATAACCGAAGTCGGTAGCCATTTACTAACAGTGGTGTTCTGCTCCCATCAATTGTTAAAAGTCTGACTGTCCCATTTGGAAAAACAGCATCCACTTCATATGGTCCTAACCACCTTGTTCTTAATTTGCCCTGAAAGTTCTCAAAACGAGAATCATAAAGTAGAGCCCAATTACCTTTCTGGAACTGCTTCTGCTTGATGGTTTTGTCATGCCATTTGCTTCTTTGCTGTTGTATCATCATTGTTTGATGGACGGCTTCCAATCTTTTCTCGTCCAATTCTTGAAGTTGCTGCAACCTGGCTGTCTGTGCATCAGTTAAATCCAGGTTAACAGCTAAGGCAGTTCTCAAGGTTTTGATTTCAAATTCTACAGGGAAAATGGCATTCTTTCCAAAGACTAACTCATAGGGTGAAAAGCCTGTTGTATTTCTCCAAGTAGTTCTATAGGCCCATAAGGCTTCAGGTAATCTCTGAAACCAGTCCTTTCTGTTCTCCTTTATCATTTTTGTCAAGATGGCTTCAATGACCTTGTTGGTACTTTCCACCTACCCATTTGCTTGGGGGTGGTATGGTGTAGTCATTTTGTGCTTGATATGATATTTCTGGAGCGTGTCTTTGAAGCCATGGGAATTAAAAGGAGGTCCTCCATCGGTGACTAATTCTCTGGGTAATCCAAATCTAACAAAGATTTCTTCAAATAAGAATGTTAATACTGCTTCTTCATTAGCTTTAATGAGTGCTTTGGCCTCTACCCATTTAGTCATATAATCTGTGCATACTAATATGTATACTCTTTGATTAGATGGAGGATTAATGGGACCTACAAAATCTAATGCCCATTTCTCAAAAGGTTCAAGGGTTACCTGGGGATTGAGTGGCATTTCATCTCTATGGTTAGGCTGGCCCATTCTTTGACAGTTGTCACATGCCTTCACATACTTTCTGGCATCTTTGAAAAGTGATGGCCAGTAATATCCCATTCTGAGTACCTTGTGTATTGTTCTTTTGTCTGCAAAGTGTCCTCCACAAGGGTCATCGTGACAAGCTTTTAGTACATCATAGATCTCATCCTCCCCAACACATCTCCGGATTTCCTGATCTATCCCTGTGTGAAACAGACATCCGCTTATCCAGCTATACCTAGCGCTTTGCTGAATGATTTTCCTTTTTTCTCTGTGTGATAGGTGTGATGGTAATTTTCCTGCAACTAAGTAGTTAGCAATATCTGCATACCAAGGTGAGTGGGCAGAAACTGCGAATAGATACTCATCGGGAAAAGAATCATCTACTGGAATATTTTCATTAGTTTTTAACTGAGAAAGAAAGTCAGCAACTACATTTTCTTTTCCTGGCCTATCCACAATTGTGATATCGAATTCCTGCAATAACAGTAGCCATCTAGTAACTCGAGCATTTGTAATAGATTTATTCATTAAATATTTGATGGCCGAATGGTCAGTATGCACAAAAGTAGTATAACCAGTGATGTAGTGCCTAAATTTATTGATGGCGTAAATAACTACTAGAAATTCTTTCTCAGTGACTGTGTAATTAAGTTCCGCGGGAGTCATGTTTTTACTAATGAAGTAAATGGCATAGGGAAGACCATTTTCTTCCTGTCCCAGGATAGCTCCTATGGCAGTGTCTGAAGCGTCAGAGGATATGTGAAAGGGAAGTGCCCAATCAGGTCCTCTTAAAATGGGAGCTATGGACAACTGATGTTTAAGCTGATCAAATGCTTTTCCACAATCATCAGTCCACTTAAATTCAAAATTTTTTGTTAATAACACAAACAGAGGGGAAGCTATCTTAGAGAAATCTTTGATAAATCTTCTGTAATACCCTGCATGTCCTAAGAAGCTTCTTACTTGTGTCTGGGTTTTGGGAATAGGTAGGGTCAAAATGACTTGTATTTTTGCAGGATCGACTTGAATTCCTAATAATGAAACGTAATGGCCTAATACGATGCCTTCATTCATCATCATGTGGCATTTCTCAGTACTTAAGGCAAGGTGTGCTTCAATACACCGCTTGAGTACTTTTTCTAGATTCTGCAAAGCATCTTCAAAGGCAGTTCCATAAGGAGTGAAGTCGTCCACAAAAATCTCTAGGGAATCGTTTACCATATCAGAAAAGATGCCTATGACCGCTCTCTGAAATGTCGCTAGTGCATTACATAGACCAAATGGAAGAACATTATAAGCAAAGGTCCCCCAAGGGCTAGTAAAAGTGGTTTTATCCTGGTCCTGGGGTGCAATCCTTATCTGATTATAACCGCTAAATCCGTCCAAAAAGGAAAAGAACTTTTTACCAGCTAAGCTATCTAATACCTGATCAATGAATGGTAACGGGAAATGGTCTTTTTGGGTGGCCTTATTTAGGGCTCTATAGTCTACGCATACTCGCCATTTCCCATTTTTCTTGGGTACTATTACTAGCGGAGAAACCCATTCACTATCAGATATGGGGTATATAAATCCTGCATTTAACAGCTTTTGAAGCTCTTCTTTTACTATTTCTCTTAGATTGGGATTCATCCTCCTCTGGGGTTGAAAAACTGGACGGGATCCTCCTTTAATATAAATCCGATGAGTACATAGCTCAGGGGAAATCCCTTTCATGTATGTGTAATCCCATGCGAATGCCTCCCTGTTTTCTTTAAGTAGCTTCATTAACTGCTGCTTTTGATCATCTGTTAGGTTGGGATTTATATTTAATGTCTTTCCTGGTTCGATTTCTATTGTCACACTTTTGGAAGGGCTACCGGCTAATATCTGAGATGAATTTTCAGTTTCGAGATCATTCTGGGACTCTGATTCTAGGATTGTGGTGAGGTGATTATGTATCTCTGAGCTAACCGAAGAGGGTTCAGAAATGAAGTTGCTGATTAATTCATCTTCAGTTGAGTTCTTGAGAGTTAAGGCTTGTCCGATTGTTAAAATAGGTTGGGCTTCTTCATCCTCATAGTCTACCCATATTGAATTATTGCTATTAATCATGGGTGTGGCATGAGGGTAAAGAGTCAATTGCTTAGTTTCCTGGCCATTGGATATTGTCATTGATCCAGATCTACAACTGATGAAAGCATCTGATGTAGCTAACCATGGTCTTCCTAGGATCAGTGGATGACCCCCCAACTTTGTTTTAGTTTGTAACACCACAAAGTCAGCTGGGTAATTCCAGGATTCTACAGAGATTACCAGGTCTTCGATTACTCCCTCAGGTTTGATTGTAGAGCGATCGGCCAGTTCTAAAATAGTTGGAGTTTCCCTGATCAAATGTTTCAACTGCAGTAATTGTGTTGTTTCCAGTGTCATAATATTTATTGCAGCACCTAAATCTACTAGAACTTTAGAGACAAAGGTCTTGCCGACCTGAACTGTTACTGTAGGGTGACCAGGGTCACCATATTTCACAGGAGGGTCTTTTTCTGTCATTAGAGCAGTCAGTTCTCCCATCACATGAACTGTGAGGGGCTCCTTGGCTTTTCTTCCAGGTTTCCTGACACAAATATCTCTAACAGTTCTGGCGTAGATAGGGACATCTCTTAATGCTTTTAATAATGGAATTTTAACATATAAATTCTGCAGTTCTCCTAAAAGATTAAAGGCTGGTGGCTCAAACGTTTTACTCAGAGTCAGTCTTTCGGGGAAGGGTGGTTCAGTTGTTTGGACATTCTTGTTAGTAGTTGATTCAAGAATTTCGGTATCTTTATTGGATGACTTTCCTTTCCTAGCTTCTTCTTTTTCAGAATCAGTAATGTCATATATGATGGGTTCAACTACTCTTCCAGAACGTAAATGGATGTCATTACATTGCATGGGAAGGGCAGGTTGAATTTGAATGTCAATTACCTGCAAGGCTTTATTATTGTTTGGATTAGGGTTAGGTTGCACAGGCAGTTGGGGTCTCATTGCCTGGTTATTCTGGGAAGTATTGGGTGGTAAGGAAAGAGACTGTTGTTGCTGAGGAAATGGTATTTGCTGGGCTGCCCAATTTGGGTTCCATTGATTGAAATATGGTTGCTGTGGGGCCAAGGATTCCACATAGCAGGATCAGGAAAAGGGAGATTAGGTTGTTGCATAAGTGGAAAATTCATTGCATTAAAGGGTGGGTACTGCATTTGGTTCATGGGTGGGTAATTCGCTTGGAAAGGAGAATTATTATTCCAACGACTAAATGCTGTATTAGAGTTCATACCTTGCCTCTGTGGCCATTGCCTTCTCTGTGTCATCAGATACACTGCTTCAGCCTCTTCTCCAATTGTATGCAATGCTGCTTTGATTCCAGGCAGAGAAGGACACTGCTGAGTTTCATGGTCCATTTCACAAATCGTACAGACAGGTGTCTTATCCAGTGGGCATTCGCTGAGTGGGTGTTTGCCTCTGCATTTAGAACAGAAAATAGCTAAAGCATCTTCTGCTTCCGCCTGTTTCTTCTTAACCTGCAGAGCATCGATTTGTGAAGCAAAAGAACTTAACATTTCAGTTTTAAATTCTTCTAATAAATTACCTATTTCAGCTCTTGTTGCTCTTCCACTGGCTGACTTCTGAACTCTCGAATACACATTATCTCTGCTCTTTGATCTGTTCCCTGCTCCTCTTGAGCACCTCATGCAGAGATTGACAATTTGTTCAAATGGTTCCTTGGAGATGTCCCCTTTTGCCAGCATGTTCAACATGTCCAAGCAGTCATCTCTTACCCCCTTCAACAATATGGTCTTCAGAATGTCTTTACTCATATTGGGGTGATCAGACCTCTGCAGATTATACTGCAGCCTTTCCACAAAATCTTCTAAGCTCTCATCCTCCTTCTGCACCATTTTAAATAGCTATTCCTTCCTTTCTCTTCTTCGGCAGTAATCATGGTATTTTTCCAAGAATCCTTCTTTCATTTGGTCCTAGGTGGTGATTGCCTGAGCTCCTAAGCTCATGAACCATCTCAACGCATTCCCTTTTAGTGTTGCTGGAAACAGTTTTAGTTTCTGATTAGGTTTCATATAATCATAACTTCTACATAATATATCGAATTCAAAGAGGAATTCATCTGGGTCTTCAGAGGATAACCCATGGAAATTGGGTAGCGCTGAAAGGGGAATGTTCTTCATAGGAGTCGTTCCTCTCGGAAGGTCCCCAATAGGAAATTCCAGGGTAGAGAGTGAGTTCTCCCCCCTTCCTTCTGTTCTGTTATCCTCCATTGGTCTTTCTCCTGAATCACTTACTTTATCTTCTATATCTTCAGGTCCTTCAGGTCCTTCGGGTTCTTCAGGTTCTTCTACCAGTTCCTCAGTGTGCTCTGGTACTTCCAGCTTCCTTTCAGGCCCCAATACTTCCTCCGTCTGTCGATCTGTTTGTGAGGAGTACTGGATTTGAGGTCTCCGGGAACTCGTCCTTTGCAATGTTTCAGCCTTTGAGATGATTTCGTCAATGAAAGTCTTTCTTCCTCCCTTAACACCTGTGAAGTTAGGTTTCTTGCGTCCTCTCATGCACCTGTTATTTTCACAAAGAAATCATTAATGCCTTTAGAAATCTTTAGTTGCCTTCCCCGGCAACGACGCCAAAATGTTGGCTATCTGAATTGTTTATTAATTAAACAATCAAGTACCACATTAATTGTCAACCTGGGAAAGTCTTTTTATTCCAAAGGCTACTGCGTACTGTTTGTACTTAAATTCTAAAAGCATCGAAAGCTGTAGTATACTTAATTCTTGTACTAGGTTATCACAGTGCTGGTAAAATAAAAGGAATTAATTAAAATTACAGATCTAAGAAACAAAGAGATAGATGCTCTGTTGGCAGAGGATCGGGACCCTATCCTCCAGGTGAGGACGTTCAGCACCTGCCCCTGGAATCAGATTGCTAACACACACTGCACTCAGATTCACCGGTGAAACACGCTTGCATAACTTCAAATAACTTAATAAAACAGAGTGCTAGCAAAACATAATTGCAAGAGGTAATGCTACAGAATCCAAACAGAGTATCTACAAAAAGAAACTATCACACACTTACACACTTGACAACAAAGTAAATGGGTGAATCTTGTGAGGAAGGTGGGCCCAGTCCCTCTCACAAGATTCCCCAGAACACGGAGAATAGCTTAAATACTTAGAACGTTCTTCTATTCATCTGTCAAAAATTCGAGTACAGTAAAGTTCAGATTTGCTGATATTCTTACAAAATGCTCTTACAGACTACTCCCTGACTAATGTAGATGTCTCCTCTTTATAGAGGAGACATCTATTACAATAGATTGTTACGGTTCGATTGGTTGACCCGTTTAATCAATAATAAGAATTACAGAGATGCTGTTGCAACAATATGATGATATATTCTTTGTTTAGGTTCTGGCTGTTACACAGCTGGTAACTGTCTTCGACCGTCTTCCTTGGGATACGTACATTCCTTTTGCCGATTCCCCGTGCTATTCTGGTTCTGAGTTCGGGTAACTGTGTTCTACTTGCTTTGAACAATTGCTTGATTCAGCCACGTCAGCGTTCCTCAGATAGTTGCCGTTGTTATTCCCAGCTGATGCAAAATACCCGCTTTAGATGATTTCTGTTGCTGGCTATATCAACTGCGTAGTTGCTGCTTCTGGTGTTGCAGCAACTGCGTAGTTGCTGTTTCTGGTGTTACAACAACTATAGGTTATAATTCCTGCAGGCTTAAGACAATTACTTAGCAATTTAGTCAGCTTTCCCAAGATAAATACAAAGGTACTTACGAATATGCAGTGAACATTAACAATAGATATGCGGGAAGTTACTCCATACCTTGGGGTGATCAAGTCATTGTGTGATCAAAGCTTATAACTTATGACTGAAAAGGATAATATTATGATGGAAATATAAGGTCAAAATTGGTCAATTCTGGGTCCTAACATCTGTATATTATATTGATTGAGATCATGTAATAGTACACAGTACAATACTAGCTCCACCTGTTACACACAAACTAGCTCAGATCTGAATCAATCTCTGGCTCAAATCTCCTTCGCTGCTTGCTTGCCTCTACTGTGTAATCCTGCATGAGAATGGATGAGAATGGCTGAACCAAACTCGTATTTCCCTTGTGTGACACTACGCAATCTTCATTGGCAACTCAATCCCACTGATTGTGCAAATCACATGCACAACTATAGTCACAACTGACAGCTCTCTTGCCCTTTCACTTATCTCTAACGCTTGTCTCCATTGAATTGTCCATGCACTAATTTAACTGATGTATTCCTCAGTTAATTTATGAGTTAATAATTAGTGAATTAATTAATAACTAATTCACATCACTCAACACTAGTGTATTTGTTAGTTAGACTAAATACAGCTAGTTCAACTAAGTCAAACTGAACACAACTCCATCAACTCCTGATCCAACTCCACGGAACTCAATCACTGAAGTCCTAACTGAGGTCCTCCATGCAATAGCTCAAGTTAACCCATAAGAACCACGTATTTCCTTCTGGCAGTTGCATGTGCCATATTCATAGCTCAAACTGAAGTGCTCCAAGAGAATAAGATAATGTTTATAGTCCAAATATTATTAAGAGCTAATAATATTCCACTATTCTATTTTTAGCCTGGCAGTCTAAAAATAGACTCCGCCCATATGTCTAAAAATATAGGTCCATCTATTTTTACCAACTTGACAAATCATCCACAAATAGCATCCTACAACTCATAGACCATGATCCATATGTCTAAAAATAGACATAGTCTAAAAATAGACTTTGCGCAAAAAATATTCAGCGGGCCCACTTAGTGAAGGCGACTTCTTTCCACTAAGCTCCATCATCTTGTTGCATTCTCAACACTCCCTCTCAATAAGATATGGATTATTAGCATCCCCTATCCTGTTCCGGTGGTACTCAAATTTTCTCCTGGTGAGCGCCTTCGTCAAGATAACAGAATCCTGATCCTCCATGGGAATATATGAAAGTAACATGATTCTCCGCTACACATAATCTCTGATATGATGGTACCTGATATCGATGTGCTCCGTTGGGCTCCCTTCCCAATCTGCATCATGTTATGAAACCAGCTCAAGAAAAGATATAAAAGATAGATCAACGACTTAGAATTCAGCCTCTTCGAGGGGGCAACCTCCTTTACATTACATAAATGAACAATTCTTGGATGATACAAATGACAAACCTCCTTTCTATATATAGGAGTCTAAGGAGTCACAATATAATCCAGCCGACCTAACAATA